>PVKE010022325.1:0-25678 GCA_004027555.1 Craseonycteris thonglongyai | reverse complement strand
TCCCAGTATCACCAAACGTAGCGAATATATCTATTCTTGTTTCGGATCTACATACCTATGCGAATCGGCATTTTCATACTTGAAGCTAACGAAGACTAAACAACGTTCTGTCCTGACTGATTCCCATACTGAAGACTCATTATTATTATCTTTGTCAGGATATACACCTAATTATGATTCCTTGGTTAGAGACATGCAATCTCAGTCCTCCCATTAATGTTAAGGCAACAAAGTAAATTCTAAATCTGTCTTTATCTGTAGCTACTTTGAATTAATAAATATTGCTAATAATTATCCATGTTCTTTTAATTCCCCTGGACGTGAGTTTTTTGGCCCTTTAAATAATTATTGTTGTTGTTTTTTACGTAGGAAGGTAAGCCGTATATCTATATTTCAGTACAAGGTGTACTCAGCGAGCTATTGATAGATTAGCAAAAAGTAAGTCATATTATTCTTTCATGATAAATTTTCCTGGCCCCAAACAAAATGCAAAAGTGAAATATTGAAATCAAATTATCAGCCATACTGTGCATTTTTATAACAACTTTTTCATATTTACGAACAAATAGTACAACAACTTATACATTGCAGTTGATAAAAAAATTAAATTGCATTTTAAGTTAGTAAAAATCTATCTTGAAAAAGTGTCAGAAAATCGAATTATTTAGGTACCGCATGTACGGAATGCTGCTATCAAAAGTTGGGTCTGGAAATTTATTTTCTTCATGAGCCTATATCTTGAAAACTTAATAAGTGATTTAAAAAATAAAAACTAGTTTTGAACATATATTTTACTTATCTACCCATACCTCACTGGAATGCACCTTATACTGAAACACAGTGTATAAACATAGTATGCATTTCACACCCCTTCCGCCTATGACAAGTCGATTGCGACACACTTTTAAGATAAAAAGTAGATGTTATATACAGAAAAGTTGGCCACCCCTGCATTAGAGGACCTTTCTGTAGTGCTTATAATTTCCTGTTTTAGGCCAGAGTAGTGTTTACATTAGTGTTTACTATGTAAAATTGCATTGAATAGTGCATTCATTTTTGTGTACTTTTCTGTATGTGTGTTTTAATTCATAATAAAAAATGTAAAATCCTACATGGGAAATAGTCTTAAGTATCTTTCAAAATACACCAAGGACAGTTTTTTTTTCCTTGTAATTTCCACATTTTATTTTGGTTTTGTTTATAATTTTATTATAAAGAAAAGTTAACAACAAATAAACATCTTTGTTTGGACTACTGATTCATGACTTACATAGATTATTTCTAATTCTCATCACCTTTATTCAAGTTAGTGTTATCATCATTTCATATATGAAGAAAGTGAGGCTCGGAAAAAGTTAACTTCCTCAGCATTCTACAATACAAGTTGGGGTCTGAGTAGGTTATGGAAAAGTAAAACTGCAAACATACTTAAATGAGCCCGAGAGAAATAGTAACACATTTCTTCAGTTTACTATCTGCCCTATTGCTTAAATGTACAATACAATGGTACCTTGGTATTTGTTGTTAATTGGTTCTGGGAGGCACAGCAAAGTACTGGGACAACATTTTTTGCCTCAAAATGCATCGAATACCAATTTGATGAGTTTCAAAGTAGTTACCAAAGTATGACTATGTTTAAAAAATAAAATGTGTATTTTTATCTAGAAAATCAATTTGGGTCTGTTTTGTTGTGTTTTAAAATTCCAGGTCTCTATGATCTCAAGCTTTCCTTTGTCTTCTGGAACATGTACAATATAATTATAATAAATATTTAATACCTTTAGCTCTAATTCTATCATCAGTGTCATTGCTTGGTCAGTTTCAATTGATTATTCTTTCTCCTCATTATTGGTGGTGTTTTCCTACTTCTTTGCATTCCTGATAATTTTTTTATTGGATGTCAGACATTGTGTTTCCTTTTGGGGAACTAAATATTTTTGTTTTCCTACAAATACTTTTGAAACTTTATTCTGGAACACAGATAAGTTGTTGGAGGGCATGATTCTTTCAACACTTGTGTTAAGCTTTGTTAATAAGCAGGACTAGGGTGGCCTTTAAGTCTAATTTTGCCGAACTCCTGAGTACTCTACCAGGGATTATGAAGTTTTCCTACTCTGACTGGTGAGAATACGAAGTGGAAAAGAAGCGCCATCTATGTGTGAGCTTAAAAGAGTTTCTCCCCTTCTTTTGGGTGGCTCTTTCCTGGTCATGGATAGTTTGCTTGCATGCATGTACTAATCATACCTAGTTCAAAACACAAAGGGAACCCTCTCTAGATATCTGGAGCTATTTGTGACTTTTTCTTTTGTAGTACTCTTCTCTATACACACTATAAATTATAATGTGTTGGTCTCTCTGGACTCAGAACTTTGTCATCTCAACTCAGGGAGACCTTATGGATCTTGTTCCAAGCAGCCTAGAAACTCTTTGCAGGCAATGAATTTGCATAATCAGAGAGCTCAATTCTTATGTCTCCCTCTCTCAGGGATAATTTTGTGCAGTCTGAGGTCTAGTGTCTGAAAACCATTGTTTCATATATTTTGTTGATTCTTTTGTTTTTTGCTTTTTAGTTATTTGTTTCAAGCTATCACATGAAGCTAGTTATTATTCTAAGTTGGCTGGAAGAAGACATCAAAGGTGTTTGTTTTGATTTAATCTTTTTCTGTTTTCTGTAAGTAAAATAAATCTAACATGTGTCGCACTAATTGAGAATGATATCAAAATTAACTTCATGTAGAATCTGAGGTGAACAATCCTAGGGTAAAAATTTAGTGTGCATTCCTGCTACACTATTTGGGTCCTCTTTATACTGCTTTTTGCTGCTGTTTCAGGGAAGCTAGTTCCAGGAAGGAGTTAATCCTTCCTCCAAGACAGTGGATTCTTTCAACAATTTTTTTTCCTTTTCACTGTAGAAATAGGGCCCATTAATCATCATTTTGAATCAAGGTTATGCAAGGCCAAGCAGTTCCAAGTTGCAAACTGATGAAGTTTGGCAAACCCAGTCCAATTTCCAGAACAGCTTCTAAGCACAGCACACCTGCCCATACCTTCACCTGAATTTTGCCAAGTCTACTTTGTCGAACTTTGCAGGGCTGAGAGCCAGAACTGGGATGCCTTCAAACCCAAAACAGGCCTCCTTGCTTGTGGAATTCTCTGCATGCAAACTTTCAGGTGTTACAACATAGACACAGATGGTCCTTAAGTGAATCTGATCGGTGAGCCCTTATTTCTTTCTTTGTTTCTCTTCCCCCAGCTTTGGCATGCTTTCCCTCCTCCCTCTCTATCAACATCCTGTGTTTTTTCCTGTTGCTTGTCTTCCCTCCTTCTCACTGCAGCTGGGTTATAGCAAGTAGGGGTGGATTTATTACAAAAAGTAACATGTTTCTTGCCTTTACCAGGGGGCATATTGACTGAACCAAACTAAAGGGAAGATTTCTTAAGGAGGCCTAGAGGCAGATAAAAATCTTTCATTCCACTTTACCAAGTAGCTGCCAACACTACCCCATCTACTTGGAAGGCTGGTCTTAGTCTTATTTGTAGCCTCAAAAGTTTGATCTGATATCCTGCATACATTTCCTTTCTGAATCATATTTTAAAACTAATTAGCACTTATTGTGGGCTTAATATGTGCTTGACACCGAGTAAGAAGTTCCAACAGTTTTTTATATATCATTAAGCTTCAAAGACAATTTCGTGCAGTATTTTAATCCTCACTTTATAGATAAAACTCACACTCAGAGAGCTTAAGTGACTGTTGAAGTCCTCTCAGGAAGCTATAGAATCAAGATTCTAACCTCCATCTAATTTTTTCTACTATACAGAATTTGGTAATAAATGTAATTAATAGGAAGATTCATAGGCTATGTGCATTAAGGGGGGCCATTTGTGCTCAGTAGGTCAATTATATTTATAAAGCACAGTACTATACACACCATTTGCCATCAAATATATACACAGATCAAACTACTTAGTTTAGAGTGCTTTGATCTTAGCAAAGGAAAGATCTTTACTGCATTCAAAACATTGTAGGGCTTGCTTTTTGGAGGTAAAAATAGGGAGAAGTAATATTAGTAAACTTTTTAAAACTAGATACAGTGTTCCCTTGCCACTTCGTGCTTCACGTTCTGCGGCTTCAGTGCTTCGCGGGTTTTTCCAAAATATTCATAAAAAGTAAAAATGAAAAAATACAACCCTGTCGGCAGCCACATGACGGAAAGGAGTGTGGTTTCATGTGGATGCGCGAGAGAGAAGGATCCCTGCATGTCACACAAAGAGATGAGCTGACTCAGAGTCCATCCCACGGGCTCTCATAAAGGTGCGTGATTGGTTTCCGGTGCGACATCGACCCATGAGAAAATTCCTAGGGGCAAATCCCACTTCGCAGTTTTTCAGCTTTCGCGGAAGGTTCTGGTCCCCATTAACCGCGAAAAACAAGGGATCGCTGTATATGGAGAGAATATTTGGTGATACAGCACAAAGCTTTACTACATTAAAAGTGTAGCATGACTTTGGTAAAAATATTACAACAGGAAGACTATTGTTGGTCATGAATTCATTCAGCTTTCTTATTGAGCATAGTCTATCTTTACTATATGAAGAAATCTTAGTATTATTTTAACCTTTTCAAGTTCCACTTGCCTTTTTGCATTCATTATTTAGAGAGTTGGTGCTTGCTAGGGATAAAGTAAGAGAAAAATGTACTGTACAGGGTCTGACAATTAAATTCGTGAACTCATCTAGAAAAAGTGCTACATACCTCATTGCTGAATATCACTATGCTTACCTTCAAACTACTGCCCTTGGGAAGCTATGCACTAATGCCAGCTCCGAGTCCACCCTTCAGAGCAATTTTGGAACTTCTTTTCTGGAATGGCTATCAGGGCCATTGCAGTGTCCTTGATGTCCTGAATGCCATCCAAATGTCTTCTTTTCAATATTTCCTTTGTCTTCAGGTACAGAAAAATGTTATTGGGGCCCAGATCAGGCAAGTAAGGAGGGTGTTCTAATACAGTTATTTGCTTACTGGCTAAAAACTCTCACAGACAGTGCCATGTAAGCTGGTGCATTGCGTGATGCAAGGGACATGAGTTGTTGGCAGAAAGTTCAGGTTGTTTTTATCTAATTTGTTCATGCAGCCTTTTCAACACTTCCAAACTTGGTTGACTATGTGTCCAGTTGGTACAAGTTCATAATGAACAACCCTTCTGATATAAAAAATGGCTAGCAAAATCATTTTGACTCTAAAAAAAATGTTTTTTTATAGAGATATATTTTGTTTTGAGAGAAGAAGAGAGAGAGAAAGAGAAGGAGAAGGGGGGATGGCCCAGAGTTGTGTCTGTATTTGGACATCATTAGTTGTAAAATGGTTTCGTCCCTCACAGGTGGATGTGGGACCCCATGGGGTAGGGATCATACTGGGGTCCTCTGCATGGTCGGTGAGGACTTTTGCCACCATGCCATCCCAGCAGTTACCAGTGGTGCCACAGTTCGGCATATGGGTTTGCAAAAGCCAGGGCTGGGAATGAAACTCTGGACCTCACAATTGCAAAGCAAGTGCTCAGCCACTGAGCCATCCCAGCATCCCCTCATTTTGACTTTTGATTAGGATCGACAGAGCGATTTTGGTCATGGAGAATTGGCTGACTGCTATTATGCACTTGGAGTCTTTGTTTCAGGTTTGTATTGGTACACCTATGTTTTATCACCAGTAATGACACCACTGAACACATAGTCTTGTCTCTCCGAAAGGTCTTGGCACACTTGGATTCTGTTTTTGTTCTTCAGTGACCTCTGTTAGGACCATTTATGCACATACCTTTCTCATGCCAACATTTTCAGTTAAGATTTTCCTAATTGTTTCTCGATCCATGTTTACTTGGTCTGCTATGCTTCTCACAGTCAGCTTATGATTTTGATGCACAATTTGACAAATTTGGCAATATTTTCATCAATTACACTCATCACTGGCCACCCTGACTTCTGTTCATTGGTGACACTTTCTGTCCTCTTAGAAAAATGTTTAATTCATTTGTACACTGATGTTTTCTTCATGGCATTATTCCCATAAACTTGGATTAACATGTCCCTGATTTCACTTCCAGTCTTGCCAAGTGTCACAAGAAATACAATGTTTGTTCATTGCTCTAATTCAAGCTCCAGCATTCTCACGACAGCACACAAAAACATGTAATAGCAATAATGAACACCACTGAGCAAGACACTGCCATATGTTAATATGAACACAGCTGTGAGACACTGATATACCAAGGTTATGAAACCTTATCGAGTTCTTTGTACAGTGCTGCTATGTAAGTGCTCAGTGGAAAGTTTGCAAACTTAATTGTCAGGCCTCATATCTTTGCATGAGTATACACTGTAGACATTGTATAGCCACAGAAAATTCCTGTAAAAAGACATACAAGTATTTCCCCCATTTTTATATTACCCAGAAGTTTACAAAATAAAATGGGATAAAGTAATTCTAATAAATAAGAGATACATCTCAGAAAGATGTCATTCTAGCTTCCTATCCATTCTTCATTTGTCTGTCAACTTTGCTCCCTTTGCCAGAGGTCACTTTTGTTAACAGTATGAAGTACATATAACATTAGAGACTTTATTTTTCCTAGCAAATCACAAACCACACACACATTCACACACACCTGGCACAATATGTCACTCAATCAGGCTTCCGTATTTATATTAATAAGGCATAAACACGGTGTTGATTCATTCAGATCTTTTACTGTAAAATCTAAGCATTTCAGAAAAAAACTCTGATGAGTTCTGATGATAAAAGCTTTTGAGATATTGCCAGATAGGTTAGGCCTGGATTATGAGGTGCATTTGCTTTTATAACTCAGCAGCTGATTTAACAGGTCACAGTATCTTATTAAATTGTGGCCTTTGTTTTGTCCTTATACCTTTGGTTTTAGGGATTTTCACCGTTCTTGTTATTGATGCTGCCATTGTTGATACAGGGGAATTGAAAATATAATTGTACAAAGCATGATTTATTGTGTTCGTTGTTATGGAGAGAGGTGAAGCCAAAACCTAGACCCGTCTTCTGGTTATTTTCACAGAGTATGGACCATTTCTGGGAAGTGGCTGTGATGAAGCAGTTAGAAACTCAGGCTGTGTTTTTAAGTAGTCCTTAGCCCCCTCACTCTCAGGCTGTAAGACCCAATTATTAATAGTTCTTTTGTTCATGCCAAGAACCTTAGATTCATCCTTGATTTCTCTCTTCTCACACTACACTCCCAATACATCTGGAAATCCTTTTGTCTCTACTTTTGGTATATAAAATTCCAATTTGGGGCAAGCTGAGATGGCCCAATGGGTTAAGCACTCACACTGCAGCCCCAGAGTCCAAGGACCAAGTCCCTGCCCTGTCCTGTGTGGATGCATATGCTAAACTGGAGTGTGTTTCCTAAGTGGGAGGCCCCCAGCTCACAGGGGCATGCCACTCATGCTGGACGTCCCCCAGCCCTGTTCCCGTCCTGCATGCCTCCCCTACCCCTTCTATATGGAATAAAACCATGTCGAAAATTGATGACGTACAACTATGGAAACTGCTCTGGGCCCTCCCCACTTCTCCCTGTCTCTCTCTGTCTGTCTCTCCTTCTGTCAAAAAGCAATAAAAGAAATCTTTAAAAAATAAAATAAAATTTCAATTTGACCACTTCTTCCCATGGCTATTGTTGCTAATGTGAAACATCATTATCTTATGCTGAATTTCTACCTTAGCTTTCTAACTAGTCTCCCTGCTTCTCCCTTAGCTCTCCTACTGTGTATTCTCTGCCCAGCTACTCTGTGGACTAGAAGCATCAGCAGAACCTGGACACTTATTAGAAATGCAAAAGCTCAGACCCTGACCTTGACCTTTTGAATAAGAATCTGTATCTCAACAGGGTCCCCAGGTACCACAAGACTAGCTGTGATGAAATATCATTAAAAAACAGAACAACAACAAAGTTATGGACCCAACAAAAAAGTTATAGACCAGAACTTTATTAAAGTGCAATAAAAATAGTTTACCAACAAATAAAATGAAAAAACATGAAAAATAAATTTAAAAATGCGAACACTGATTTTATATTTGATTTGGCAGACCTATAGCTCCTCTTCCAAGCTGCTGTTAGAAGTGAGAAGTTTAGAAATTTCTGAATGCTTGTCCTGAGGATTTTGCAGAATAGTTCACAGACTGGCACCTGCCCAAGGACTGCTCTTCTCTCGCTCAGCTCCAGCCCCTCTGCTTTCTTGATGTTCCCAAACATCACACGCGCATTCTCCAGTTCGGAGCCTTAGCACTGGCTGTTTCTTCTTCGTGAAGCACTCTTAAATCCACCCCTCTTCAAGTCTTTGCACAAATGTCACCATCTCGTGGCTTTTGTACATGCTCTTTCTACTCTTTGAAATGTTCTTATACTTCTTTGTCTTTAGGTTTTTGTCAGTGACTCAGTAACTTTACTATCTATTAAGAAAGGATAATAATAATGCCAATAACATAGGGTTTTTATGAGGATTAAATGAAATATTTGTAAAGAACTTAGAGGAGTACCTACTACATATGAGTATTATAACATGTTAATTACAGCCACTCCTCACTTACTGACCTACTTGTTTAGTGACCACTCAGACTCATGACCAGTTCTCCAGCACAGGGAATCCCCGTTCTCAGTCTTTGTCTTGTTCCTGCAGTCAGTTAATATTCACTACATGTAGCATTCTCAATCACACAGGCCTACTTATTTTGTTTATAAGTGTGTTGTTGGGTGATATTTATTAAAAAAATAAATAACCTATAGCACCTGACACATCACAAGACATCCATCTTTAAATTCCTTGCTTATGACCAATTTACTTGATGACCTAGTCATAGGAATGGAAGTCAGTCATGCCGTGAGCAGTGCTTGTATTTACTAGTAATTAGTATAATTGAAGTATGAAGAAAAAGGCCTGCTAACTGTGGTTACCTCTGGGATGAGGCGTAAGATTGATGGTGGGATATATGATTTCATTTGTTTCATTCAATGTATTTCTACCTAATTTCAAATTTTTACAGTGGATATTGTTACTTTAATAGTTAATGAAACAAAATAAAGAGAGTAAAAGAAAAGCTTTTTGTTGTTGGACTACCTCTTCTCTCCTGTTTCTCAGAAGGGATGTGTATTTGAAATTAAATTGTCATAACTATAACTATCACAACAGCATTAATAACAAGAACAGTTTGTCTATTTACAATATGCTTGCCTTTGTGCCAGATGCTTTATATTCATTATCACATTTATTTTTTCTAGATTTCATTTTATTTTTATTATTTTGATGATACATATTATGCCAATTATCAATTTTTTGGTTTTTTTTGTTTTTGTTCATTTATTTATTTTTAATTAAAAAATTGAGGGGAGGGGGAAGCCAAGATGGCTCAATGGGTTCAGCACTTGCTTTGCAGCCCTGGGGTCCAAGGATCGAATCCTGGCCCCGGCCAGTGTGGACTCATATGCTGAACTGAGGTGTGGCCTCCAGTTTGGTTCTCACCAGGCTGAGCTTCCCATGTGGGAGGCCCCTGGTTTGCCACCCAACTTGTGGGGATGTGCCTCCCAGGCAGGAGGCCCCCAGCCCAGATCCCACCCTGTGTGGCCCCTTCCCACCTGTGTGGAATGAAACCATGTGGAAAACTGATGACGTACAACTATGGAGACTGCTCTGGGCCCTCCCCCTTCTCTCTGTCTCTCTGTCTCTGTCTCTCTCTTCTCTGTCAAAATAACAAAATAA
Source organism: Craseonycteris thonglongyai (assembly GCA_004027555.1). NCBI lineage: Eukaryota > Metazoa > Chordata > Mammalia > Chiroptera > Craseonycteridae > Craseonycteris > Craseonycteris thonglongyai. The sequence goes on along the minus strand of PVKE010022325.1, from coordinate 15,901 downwards.
ATCTTAAAAAAAAATTGTAATTGTTAAATTTATTGGGATGGCATCGGTCAATTTATTGCTTCTCAGCTCCAACTTCACTCTTCAGTATCTGCTCTATGATAATGGATGTGGCTCTTTTAAGCATTTCTATCTTTGGCCATTGGGAACTCATTCATTTGGGAACTATGGGAACTCATTCATTTGGGAACTATGTCCCTTTGCTATAACCAGGGTGTGTGTGTGTGTGTGTGTGTGTGTGTGTGTGTGTGTGTGTGTAGCAGCTCCTTACTTTCTAACACCATAAGGTGCTTTAGTCTCATTTTGTATATTTCCCCCTCAAGTCCTAGAATAAGCCATTTTCTAAGAAACCCATTATTTCTGTTACTAAAGAATGGTATTTAGACCCCAGGACCTGCCTGCTCACTATGCTGGTTGATCCTGGGATGCTGTCAGTCTTCTACATTTTAGCCATTATTGTGAGTTGCTGTTGTTATCTCACTAGGATTTTAATTTTCTTTTCCCTGATGAGTAATGAGGTTAAGCACCTTTTTGTATGCTCTTTGACTTTTTGTATGTCATTATTTATGAAGTGTCCAAATTTTTTGCCTATTTTATTACTTTTCGTAGTTTTTCAAATTGAATTATAGTACTCCTTTGTATATTCTGATTATGATCAATATACACATTTGTTAAATATGCACACATATCAGTATATTGCAAATATTTTAAGTTTGTGGCTTGCCTATTCATTTTTTAATTAATTTATTTAAATATATATATTAAAATTGACTTATATATATATATAATTATAGATATGATAGGGCTTCAGTGTACCATTTTATTATTTGTTTTCTCTTTGTTTCTTCTATCTCTTATTCCTGTTTCTCTTTTATTGCCTTCCTTAAAGTTCTATGAACATATTTGGTTTCTCTCTTCATTTTTAGTTGGTTTTTTTTTTTTTAAAGAAACAGAGAGAAGGGGGAGGGCCCAGAGCAGTCTCCATAATTGTACATCATTAATTTTGACAAAGTTTTATTTCACATTGGTGGATGTGGGGTCACGTGGGGTGGGAACCGTACCGCCAGGGCATTCCACATGGGAGGCATGCCCAGTTCAGCATATGCTGGCACCTAGACCTTGCAGCTGCAAGACAAATGCTCAACCTGTTGAACTATCCTGGTATTCCCAATTTTAGTATTCTTAAGAATATCACTTGGTATATTTTCTTAGTAATTGCTCTAGTTATTGCAAATACATATGCCTTATAACAGTCAATGGGTATCAGTGTTTTACTGCTTCAAGCGTAGAAATGTTACTTCATTTAATTCCCTTTGCTTCCCCAATTTTTAAGAAATTTTTAAAAAGAAATTTCTCTCTCTATATATTGAGCACTCCATAAAACAGTGTTGTATTTTTTGCTTTAGTCATCAAATATGATTTAATCCTTAGTGTTACCTTCTGCCAGTAGTACGAGCGAGAAATTCGAAGGATAATTTAACTATGGTCTACGTATGAGCCGATATATCGGCCCACTACACTTTTCGCCCGAGATGCAAAAGCCAATAATCGGCCCGTCGCACTAAAAGGGTTAAGAAATTCATGAGAAGAATAGTCTATTATATTTGTTATTGTATTTTATCCCTAGTTTTACCCACTGCAAAGTTATTTTCTCTTTGCTGAAGTTCCAAGCCTTCTTTTGTCATTTAGTGTTTGGACAACCTCCATTAGCCATTCTTCAAAGGTAGATTTACTAGTAACAAATGCTTTTAGTTTTTCTTCACATAAGAATGTCTTCAGTCCTCTTTCATTGTTGAAGGATATTTTTGCAAGATATAAAATTCATGATTGAAAGTTCTTGAACATATGTTGTGCCACTTTTTTTCTGGCCTGATGTTTATTAGATAGGAAATTATTCATTCAAATTGACAATTATATGTGTCATTTTTAGAGGAATTATTTTTTTAATGTTAGTATTCAGAAGTTTAATTATATGACTCAGAATGAATGCCTTTGGGTTTGTGCTACTCAAGGTTTTCTCAGCCTCTTATTTGTTTGTTTTGTTTTTTAAAATTATTTATTATTTTCTTTTAATACTTTTTGTCATTTTCATTCTTTCTCTTTTCTCTTTCTGGCACTGTCATGATGTGAATATTAGTTTTCTTATTACTATGGAGGTCCCTGATACTTTAAGATTTTCAGTCTATTTTCTCACTGTTATTTAGGTTGAATAAATTCTATTGACGTAATCCTGTCATCTACACTCTACTATTGAACCCATCCAGCAAATTAAAAAACAGAAGTTCAATTATTATATTTTATAGTTCTACATTTTTTATTTGGTTCTTTTTTATTTTTATGCTTTCCTGTTTTTTAAATTTGTTTCATAAGAATCCCTAAATGCTTTTTTGAAGTATTTCATGATGTTGACTCTAAAATCCTTATCAGATAATTCTAACATGTGATTCATCTCATTTTTTTTTTGGCACCTGTTGGTTGTCTTTTCTCATTCTGGTTGTGATTTTTATGGTTCTTGGTATAATGAGTGACATTTCGGTATCCTGGACTTTTTGGATATTACATTATGAAATTCTGGACTCTGTTTACTCTTTTTTTTTAGCAGAAATTTCAACTGTGAAGGTGTAGCACGGGGTTGGGTGGGTATGTATATTTAGCTTCCCACTGTGCAAATGTGGGCATCTGATTCAAATTGCTTTGAGGCAGATGGATGGGGTGGAAGTTCAGTTCCTTCACTGGCCCCTTAACACCTTGCCAGTGCAAGTGTGACATTGATTGGCTCAGACTGAGTTTTTCCTCCAAGAGGACTTAGCTGCCACTAGGGGAGGAGAGGAGGTAAATGCAGTGTCAACTAATGCAACCTACCCCTCCCTCCCACACAGGACCTTCTTCTACCTCTTGATGCCAGCTCTCTGTTGGGTCTCAATGACACTCGGGTGGGGATGTGAAACAGAGTGGTGATGAATACCACTTCCTATTGACTAATTAATTCTCCTTGCTACCAGGTGGGAGTGGAAGCTCAGTGTATTTCTTGACTCCACTGATACCATGTGGGTTGGACGATCTAAGTACCCCCTGCTTTTCCTGGGCAGGATATGTAAGATCAACTTTACACTCAGTCATGGTGACGTTAACCCAGTTGGGGGATCAGAGTTGTGCCTGTTTTAGGCAGGTGTGGGTGGAAGAATCGCTCTCTGCTTGGCCCTGCTGGCACCACTAGGTGGGGAGATTGGAGCACCAATGTTTGAAGTCCTTGTTCAGGGGATGAAGGAGGTAAAGCAGCGGAAGAGGTGGCAATTTAAAGATCAGCTCCCTTGGCCTAACTAAAACTGTGGGTGAGATTGCCATTTATGTTTAATTTGAGTAGGGTAAACATTGCCAAAAATGGTTTCTGTTCTGTTAGGCCTTGCTCCTCCCAGCAATTTGACGAGGAGGAATAGGCTTTTCTGGAGATTTATTTAGGAAGTCTGTACCTGTTAGCAGTCTGGGTTGGAGGCATCTGCAGGGCCCTGTCTGGGATATATATATAGGAGGCAGTAAGGAAACACAGGGAACTCACCTACATCCCAGGGCCCCTAGAGATATGCCTTCTTTTCAACTTTCAGAGCCCATCTTTGATTATTGTTCATGTTATGTGCATGGTTAGCAGGATGATCTACAAGGAAAGGGGCTAGTTTATCTTGGTCAGACCTGAAAGTCACCAACAATATCTTTTAAAGAGCCTAGGTTTGTAAACTTTATGAGAGTCAAGTGACCATTTTTTTTTCATGGATCAATAATATCTGCAAAAGAATGTCCAGCCAGGAGAAAAGTTGTATAAGAATTTATTAGAGCCAAAATTTTGAGGACATGCCCAGAAGGAAAATCTCAATGGACTGAGAAAATGCTCTGGAACATGGCGGTTTTGTATTTATTTATTTATTATTATTATTTTTTAAAAGCATTTAGAATCAAAGAAAACATAAGGAAAGTAAATGAAATCTGTTGGTGGTAGATTAAGGAAGCAGGAGAAAGCAAAGCAAGGAAATCTCTAAGACTGAGTATAAGGCAATGTGGAGAATCACATTTCTTTTATATTGTTGAATATAGAATAATGAATAATTAACATTTACAGAACATAGAGATGGTATGTGGGGAACATGATAACAACGAGGGGTTCTGTAGCCTCACGTTCTGGAGGTTCTGTGTTCTGATACCAGTAGTTGTGCCTTTAAGGGGGTCTGAAAAAGAAAATTACTCTGATATTTCAAAGGTATGTTCTCCCAGGTGCATAAGAACAATGGACAAGCATTACTTCAGGTACAGACTGACCTTTGCTAAGGAAGCCATAGGCCTGGGATGTGACTATCCACTATGACTTGCCCAGTTAAGAATTTATGACCAGACGGTCCTGTGTGGTTATACTTTCAGTCACTGAGCTTCTCAGGTCTTCCACATGACCCCTCCTGAACTTGTCAGGTTTATTATTACATAGACTCTTTTTTGTCCACAATAATCTTTTTGCTAAATAAAATGTTGCTGTCAAGTTTTTATAAATGCCCTATATCAGGTTTAGGTAGTTCCTTCCTATTCCTTGTTGGGAGTTTTTTATCAGTCAAGTATATTTAATTTTGTCATGCATGTTTCTACAATTGAGATAATTATGGTTTTTCTTAGCTTGTTAATCTGCTGAAGCACTTTGATTAATATTTGAATTTGTAACTTTGTATTTTGGCACAAACCTCACTTAGTAATGATCTATTATACTTTTTAGATTTATAGGGTTTAATTTGGTGAAATTTTGTTTAGAATTTTTGCATGCATTTTCATTAGAAATATTGGCCTGTATTTTCTTAATTTTTTCGTTGTCAGGTTTTGGTATCAGCGTTTTTCTTAAATATTACTTGGCTATACATTTGCTAACTTTTCTAGACTTCAGTGCCTATAAACCTTATTTCTATTTCTTGTTTCAGCAGTACTTCTTTTGATATATTCTCACCTTGCCAACAATAATTAAAGCCTCTGATAGTAATTAACTTCAAGGTCAAGAATAAATTAGTATACATTTGAATTAAAATCTTTTGATTTATGATGGCCCAAAAATGAAGGTAATTAAATGTTACAGCATTAAATTGTGAATGTCTTTAATGATGAATATTCAAGTAGTTAATTTAAATAAAAAGCCTAAAATAAAAAAACTAAAATTTTTGTAGGAATTTTTTAAGCTAGTGCCAATTTCACATCATTTTTAAGAAATATTTTTATTCTAGTAAAACACTAGTGACCATAAAAAATGCAAACATGGAACATTCCTAAATTACTCCTTTTTTCTTCCTTCTACTGATTTAACTTTTTAAACTACTGTTATACAATTATGTAAAGTGTTAAAAATTAATTTACATCTTTATACAAGTGAAATCTCTTAACAACAAATGGGTATTAAATATATATTATCTCTAAGGAGGATGGAAGAAGAGTCCTTATTACTGGAAGAAATATGGGACTTACAAAACAAACAAATGCAAATATTGATTCTTTTTTTTTTTATATAACAACATAAACATTTTATTTTTTCATTAAGCTTTTTAGTTCCTTAGTATCACAATGGAATGATGAGAAAACAAGAACAACAACAAAATAATAGCCCCCAAGTCTGCAGATCTCTAACACAGAGCAGAGACTTCAAGGCAACTAAGAGGGTAAATATTGATTCTTTACTGCTGACTCTGGTACCACAAAGAGATTCTGATGTCACTTTCACTTGGACTAGTGCCACATGGTGCAGTTCCCTGGATCCTTAAATGCAGTAAAGCCTTAAATTTGATATGTAAATCAGGTGACCATTAGAAAAAAAATTTATTAGGAAAATAAAAACTAGGTATAAAATCATATGATAAATAAATAGAACATTAATCTTCCATCTGTTTTAAATTTTTTAAGGTATTCTTCACTCATAAAAAGATTAATTTGCAATTTTAAAATTTTAGGTAGTTTCAGTAGCATTCAGGGCTACCCTTTTCTGATGCAACCTTATTTGAAAAATTTCCAACTCTTATTAACTGTTTTCTATTTTCATTCTATGCCTTAGCATCTGTAAAATATTTAATGGGAGCTAAGGTTTTGTGATAGCACAGTATAAGTTGAATGAGACCATTATCATAAAACAAGCTTATACTGAAACTTTGCCCTCTGTGACTCTTCTTAAGTATTTCAGTCATTCAGGTAGAGAGGAGGAACTTCTCAGCACCTTCTCTGTTCCTCCATTCACTAACTCTGAGTGACGGAACTCTTGGTGTTCCCTTAAACTGGATTTTCAAGATAACTGAGTCCTGAAAGCTTTCCATTTTTCAAGAGCTGTTAAAATTTTGGGGCATACCAATTAAACTCTTTGTTTTTAAATTATTTTTGGATCTTTAGAAAATGTATGGTATGTCTTTTTGTGGTATTTGAGCAGAAAGTGAAGCATTATGCATCCTAACTTTCTATAATATACACTTTATTTAATCACTATGGTGACTCTGAATGGTAGGTAATATTATCCATGCCCCCATCCCCCGCCACTAACCACCACCACCACATTTGAATAGAAGATGAAACTCTTGCTTGGAAAGATTGAGTGACACATCCAAGATTGCACAGCTAATCCACAGCAGAGCATGTACGAAATCCTAGGTGTACTCGAACTCACAACCAACGATCTTGTCTTGAAGAACAGTCAGGATAGCCTAGTGCCAATTTAGATGAATGTTCAGTAGTGATGGATATGATGCTGTGAATAGTGAAGGATTCATATAATATTTAAGACACTATGAAGGCTTATTAAGAAAACCTTTGCAATATGATCTAAAATGATAAATATTCAACTACGGCAGATACACAAGTGACTAAAAAATAAATGAATGCTATTTTGCTACTTCCATGAGTGAGCAGATCTGCTTTTCAGAATTTTGGAGAAGTGAAATCTCAGCTTTTCTTTTCCACCCAATTACAATTCCATAAATTTTGTAAACCTTAAAATTCTTTAAAAAATCAATATTGTGATTTTTTTTTTTACAGGAAAAATTAAAAGATGGAATGGAATTAGAATATTTTTTTTACAGGAAAAATTAAAAGATGGAATGGAATTAGAATATTCTGAAATCCTAGGAAAAGAGTAAGAGCTACCCTAAATACTATCTACAATTTAAGAATTCCTTTCTTGCCAAAAGTATAGCTATATGGCTAACATATATAGGTAGAATTTTGTTTTATTAAAATTTTATTTTATCTTTTTTTTATGAAAAGAATACTGTTGTTATTTTTTAATAATTAGAAAGATTGATTTTGCTACCCATTGTCTTGTAGAAAAATAGAATTGAAGATAGGATTGGCAGAAAGTTAAGAAAATTACAGTTTATCTTTTATCTCTATGCATGTCTTCATGGCCTAAAGCGTCTTATTACCCTTTAAGTTTACCAGGCAGTCATAAAACTCTGCTTGATATGAGATTGAACTCTGGTTCTCAATAAACGCTATAAAAGCATCACGCAGTGTAGCAAACTCTATGGATGTCTCTCTCAGAACCTGAGGGAGCCCTTTGAAGGCTGCTGTAGTTGCTACTGATAACAGCTCACACTTGAAATCCTCTAGGCATCCAGAGGGGCCTCAGGGTCCCTGAGTCATTTCTTGACTGGTAGAGGATACCAAATACCTGCTGCTTTGCCTCCAGGTGAAAGATAGCATCCTGGTTCAATCTAATAGAATCAGACTGATGCTAGGTACATCAGAAATCAATTTCTTGTTTAGCTCTCTGCTTTAAAAAAAAATAAAAAATCTAGTTTCCTGCATTCCTACTGGTCTCTCCTGAGAATACTCCTTTGAAAAATAACTTGCAGAAAAATCCTAGTGTCAGTATTTGCTGTTAGGGAACCAGACTTAACATATGTGGCAATTTAACCCGCAGAAATGATCTCCCTTGCCTATATTTAAAGAGTATGTCTGGTTTTAATTTTGAAATATATAGATGCCTACATATCCATTCACATTGTTGGTTGTGCTACTTAATTCTATTTTTCCTTTTCTCTGTGTTCTTCTTCCATTGATGGAGAAATACTGAAGTTATGTATTATAAACATTACAAAGAATTTTATAAACTGTTGAATGTGAAATAAAATGCTCATATTATTGGCATTTTTGAGGAAATTACTAAAAGATTATGTCACATAGCAAGGTCACGCTTAATGGTAATCACCTCCTTTTATCCTGTATGTTTTAGAAATAATTTTATAATCGCTCTTCTGGCTGCTCCAGATTTATTATCTTTCACCCATTTCTCCTGCTGGCAGTTTCTCACTGAATTTGATGTGTTTGTCTGTTTTACCAGACTGTAAATACAACAGAGATGAACACAGAAGCTGATTTCCCCTTCTATCTGATGTGGACACTGTTAAATTATAACAAAACTACTTTACCATTACTGAAAAAGGAGGCGGGGGGGGGGGGGAAGAAAAGCAAACAGTTGCTTTGATGGAAAATCTGCCCTAATCCCTAGAGAGCAGAGAGTTCAGACATGATATAAACTCACAGAGGGTGAAAAATAGTCTTCAGGCAAATAAGTTAGTGCAGCTAGGATGGGTAGTACAGGGGGCATTTGCTAAAGAAAAGAGCACAGGGTGTCCCGTGGTCACACAATGCCCATAGAAAAGCTGACATCGAGAAATGATAGTAATTAACTGACTAGTGTTTATTGTAATGAAAGAGCGCTAAAAAATATAGAAATAAAGTTTGGGATATATCACATCTGAAGGAGATTGATCTGCTTAAAATTCTTTCAAGATTATTGTTGTATCTCAATTGATATTTTCCTGAACACCAGTAGAGGCCTCCAGATACTTCATTAAGTAAACAAACCATCCACACACTGGGGAGAGCATGATATCCATTGTGTCCTCTGACATGGGGAATCAAATGAAATCTTTTGGGGAAGCTGGGAGGGCTCAGTGGGTTAAGTGCTCACTTTGCAACCCCAGAGCCCAAGGATCGAATCTCAGCCCCGGCCTATGCGTACCCATATGCTGAGCCTGGGGTGTGCCCCCAGTTCAGTTCTTGCCAAGGCCTATGTGGGAGGCTCCTGCCCCAGTTCCTGCCCTGCGCAGCCCTGTGCCCACCTGTGGAGTGAAACTATATGGAAAACTAATGCTGTCGATTATGGAGACTGCTCCCTCTTCTCTCTGTCTCTCTCTGTCTCTGTCGCTCTATCAAAAAACAATAAAAATAAATCTTCAAAAAAAAAATGGAATCTTTGATGAAGATCATTTCAGTGAGACTCAGCTATATTAGATAAGGCACTAATCTTTATTGTATAACCTGCTGAAATACCCATTAAAAAACAAAAACTTGTTCTAGAATAGAAGGAGATCATGGAATATATAATTATTGTTATTTTCAATCACTTTTAACTAATTATCACAATGTGGGCATTTCTCTCTTAATAATCATTATGTTGTCAGTAAAACAGTTCCCTTAAGCCACCTAACTTGCCTAGTATTCTAGGAATCAAAACACTGTAGTTGGAGAGGAATAAAAACAAGTTTATTTGTGGACCCCCATCCTGAGTCATTTGGCAAGCACCACTCTTCTCTTTCAAGTTTTGAACTGTGTGTGTAGTCCCAAGGGAAAGGTTTGCTAAATAGTAACTAACACTGAAAGTTTTACAGAAAATATAACTAATTCATTAAGAAATTAATGAACAGTCTAAAGCACCTCTTTTATTTGTAGGTATATATGCTTCTATATGTATAGTTGAAAATAAACATGAAGATCTACATGACTGTTATTGATTAATTAAATCTTTCTCTCCTATGTTTTAATGAATAATCACAATTGGAATCACCCAAATCCTATAATGACCGAGGATGTCTGCTGCTTTGTAAGTAAATCTCCATCAGATTCTGTGTGTCACTGATAAAATCTACTCAGCCCCAACTCTTATTAATTTATTTAAGAAACTCCATCAGCTTCTTTATATATACTTTTCTGACTGTACTGTTAGCTGATGGTATAAATACATTCATTTTGCTGCCACATTAATTGATTTTTAGCTAATTAGGAGCACCTTTTTAGCCCTAATTTGGTAAGGAAGTGTGAATGCATTTTTCCCCCACAGCAGGTTTGTTATTTGCTGAAGAATTAGGAGAGTGTTAATTAGGCACAGTTCTTCTGTCAGGTTGATGGTTTTTAAACAGCATTCACCACACAGACTAAAATGGTTAAAGGGGAAGCTGGGTTTTCACCACTGGTGTGATTTGTCAGACTAGGTTAGTAATCTCTGAAATAGAAATTAGATGTGAAGATGCATGAGGGCTGTCCAGAAAGTATCCAGCCATGTAATATGAAAAATAGAGGCATCTATGGCTGAATTTTTTTCAGAGAATCTGCATATATGCTAAAGAAGCACAAAATCTGTGCTTTCTTTTCACAAGGACACTTTATAGTTGAATTCTCCCTCTCTCCCATTTCAGAACCTCTCAGGAGGCTGCAGAAATACATGTCTCTCTCTAGTCATTGTCATTTTTCTCCCAACCCTCCAGCATCCAGTTTGGTGTTCATCCTGACCCTTCTTAATTTTAAAGTAAAAGTCACAGATTTTGAAGTTTGCTGACCTTAAAGTATTTGTAGAAGGTCTTTCAAACAGTTTGGGTTCTGGGATTACTTTGTTCAGAGTCTTCTGCTGAAAGAAGGCAAAGCTGGGTGACTTGTATGCTGTATGTCTAGCAATGAAGCAAAGGGGAAAAAATAACCAAGCAGTTGAGATTCCTGCTAGGCTAGGAGCTTGTTTGTAGATGGAGCCCATATAGTGTCTTTGGCTTATTTGTGAGGCTTTTCTTAGGGACTGCACACAAAGAACTTGAAACAATCAACCATTTAGGTTAAGGAGGAAAAGTAATGTTTAACAAGATTTTCAATTTTGAGGCTGAGAGCCATTCTCTTTTGTATAATGTGAACATTCTATGAAAATACAGTTGCTTTCTAAGGCATGTGCTTTGTGTTTCCTTTGTTTGTTTTCTCTCATAGCTATTACATTAATCATTTACACATTTGTCTCCCATCCTGCTTGTGGCAAAACTATAAATAAAATAATCTCTGAATGTCCTCTAGTTATTACATTTTAAATTTTAATCCTGTAAATGAAGCCTTGAATGTTAGACTCACTACCAAAAGACCAATGGGATTGTTAATACTTCCATTTTGAAATATCTGCTGTTGTTTGCTCTTAATAACTATTTTTGAATCATAGAATATAATAGGATGGATGGAAAACCAGAAGATCTGGCTCTCTGAAGGATTAATTTTGATAGAGTGGTGTAGGGGAGGAAAAAAAATTTCCCCTTTTCTTCTTCATTGTTCTTTTGGCTGGTCAAATAATTAAATGTACATGAGACAGACTAACAGGAGAAAATAACCAAATTTAATTATGTTTGTACATACAAGGGTTCCATACAAATGCGGGGCTTAGGAAAAATCAAGCAGTTAAGGCTTCTATGTCCTCATGAGCTAAGGAGAAAGCCGTGGAGGTTGTATGAAACTTCAAAGGGTAGGAAAGCAATTCACACAGAGATGGGAAAGCACATGTTTGGTAAGCAAATGCTTCCTGACCCATCTTTAATGGTGGGACACAGAGAGGACTTTGATCAAAAGGGCTTTGCTTGGTTCCTCTTTTTATCACACACTAGTTCATGTTAAACTATCCTTATCTATGATGGTAGTTCCTTTCCTGAAGCAGATCTTCTACCTAAATCCTTTTAGGCAGCTTGGGGGAGTTTTTCCTGAGTCCTTTGTTTTTTAAAAATAACCAGCTTAAAATAATCAGTATCCCCAAAAAGGCACATATTGGAGTGACAAATTCTGTTTCCCCTCAGGGGAAAGAATATGGTATTTGCAGACTCCATCTATCAGTTGGTTATAAACTGGTTTACTGGTTCTTTGTGAATCTTAGTTGTCTCTTTTGTAAAACACAGATAATGTCTATCTTTTGTTGATATTAAATGTGTTTTTCTTTTGTCATCCTAGTGTTCATACTTGTCCTTCTTAATTTTAAAACTAAAGTCACAAATATTTAACAATGGTTGTTAAGATAATAGATGCTCAATAAGCATTAGGATATGTAGCATCACCTCATATATTTGTTTGTCTGTGTGAATGCTATCTGTAGGTCCCCAGTAATATATAAACTCCATGACACTGAGGCATGTATCTTATTCTCCACTGTTGTTCCCAGCTCATGGCATGTGGAAGACCCTCAATAAACATTTGTTGTATACAGCTCAAGGAAATGTCAGCTATTATAATATCTAACATTAATATTATTTTTATTTTTTGTAGTTAAAGTTTATTAGCTAAAATCCAATATAAGCACAAATTATATAAAAATATAAAAGTATTTGAAAGAAGGCTGATAATGAATTATGTAAGCCTCTATCTCAAGAACACAGGGAAAGAGCAAACCAAAACCAAAGAAAGTAGAAACAAGGATATTCTAAAATTAAGATTAAAAAAAAATCAATGAAATATGAAACAAATATAAAACAGAAAACATTAATAAACCAAATTTGATTTATGAAAATATTAATAAAACAGATAAAACTGATTCAAATCAAAGAGAGAAAACAAAACATTATCAATGTCAGACATTAAAAAATAAGTCATGGTTAATGTGGATACTTATTAATAAAACATTTTAAAAGACAGTATTGAGAAAACTTTAGCATCTATCATGCAGATGAAATAGAAAAAATTCATGAAAAGTTGTTAACCAAAAGTGATGCAATCTAAATAACTGTAAATCTGTTAATGAAATTGAATATATTTTTATGAAAATTTCCCACAAGAAAACTCCAATACAAAATGGCTTTCTTATAAATATTTCTTAATATTTATAGTAAGAGCAAGCTTGTGAAAACCATTCCAGAGTAAAGAATACTTCCTAACATATTTATGATGGAAGCTTTCTTACTTGCACACATCACGAAAAGAGAGAATTCTTTGGAAAAGACAATGAGGCTAGGAAAAACAAAAAGTAGCAGGAAATGAGGAAGATCAAATATGAGATGATTGACAGCATGAAAGAAGCCTTAGGCATGAGTCTACTGGAGCTGAGCATTGCTGTTGAGGATAGGACATTGTAGACTTCACTCATTTATAGAGTCTTCAGGAATGAGCGCTAACAGCATGTAATACTATATATATATATATGAATGAATGTGTGTGTGTGTGTGTGTGTGTGTGTGTGTGTGTTTAGCTACCTAAAGGTGAGTTAACATGTTAACATTCAGGTATTAATAAATATTCAACTATGTTCATAGCAACACTATATTTAAAGTTAAATTCTATACAGCTGTGAGAATCAATTCACTATAACTACATGCTAAAACATAGATGAACATCACAGAAATAATATTGAGCAAAGAAGCCAGATAAAGTGTTGTAAGTCAGACAGTGACTAAGCTTGCATGGAGGTATAAGTGCCTGGGAAGAAACAGGATTGTGGCTTGATGTGGATGATGGTTCCTTAGTTGTTTTCAGTATTGAAAATTTATCTTGGTAATTGATTATGATTAGGGTACCTTTCTGGATAAATTTTTATAACACAGAAAGAAATTCAGATGAAACACACACAAATAAATGTAATGTAACGTCATACCGAGCTTGCCTCGTATCAATAAGCTACCGGTAAGCGTTTGTGTTCATGGTATGTTTCTGTAGAATTCTATTGTAACCACTGTAATGTCAAACAAATCACATTTAGTATAAGGTAAAGGGAAAATTAAATAAATGCAATTAAGACTGAAGTTGTTTAGTCTAGACAGCAAGTGCTCATATAACTATAAAAACATCTGAGCCCATATTAGGCATATTGTTTTTAACCTGTTTTATTTTTCTCTTAAGGGTTAACATTATAATCATTCTTTAATGCTAATAAATAAAAATACATTATAATTTTTAATTTTACAAGAGCATTTATTGCATAGTTATATTGAAATTCATTTTAAAAACCATCTTTACCTGAATATATTAGGTGGTTTCTAAATTACTGCTATTCTAACCAGTGCCTACATGGCCTTCTATAATGACTGAAGTGCTGTGCTTCTGGCAATATGTCATATACATTCCATTCTATCATCACTCATTGCCAGGTGCACATATTTCACACTGCAGTGAGAAATGTCTTCCCAGTACACCTAAGGATTTTCATCATCCCAGAATTCTTCTTTCCCAAAACGGCGTCTCATCAGCTTGTTCTGAAATAATGCTCCTAGAGACCAGCTCTGTTTAAAGATCTGAGAGGATCTATTTAAAGAAACAATTCCAAAAAAAATTTTTTCTGATCAAGATGATGGAGTAGGTAAACACTGTGCTTGCCTCCTTTTATGACTACATCAGAATTACAACTAACCTGCAGAACAACCATCACTGAGAATCACCGGACATCTAGCTGAACCAAAGTGCCACCTCTAGACTAGTAGAAGGGATGAAAACATGAAACTGGATGGTCCCACACCTGCCTCTGACCATCAAAAATCAAGACAGGAGTGACATCAGAAACATGGTGGCATGAGAGGTTCCCCTTGATCTCTTCCCTTGAAGTTACAGCAAGTTGAAGTTGGACTGGGGCAAGACATGACCTGGCTGCCTTGAAGGATGCCACCACACACAAAGGGCACAAGAGCCCTGCTAATGTGAACCCCACTCTCTTGAGTCAGCCCCTGCACAACAGTTTCTCCACTATAGACAGAGCCAGTCCTCGCAGCCAGTCACTGAGAGTTAATCCCTCCCATTGATGTGCAAGAGCAACCAAGGCTCAACTACAAAAGGAGGATACACACAACCCATACAAGTGACAAACCTGGAGTGTCTAGCTCAGATGTCTAACTCAGGAAACTGTACCACTGGGCCCCACAAGATCCCTACTACATAAAACTAAGACCCTACTAAGACTGGGAGATATAACCATCCTACCTACTATATAGAAATAAACACAGGGAAACAGCCAAAATAAGGAGACAAACATGTCCAAAAAGAAAGAGCAGACCAAAACTCCAGATGAAAAATGGAACAAAACAGAGACAAGCAATCTACCAGATGCAGAGTTCAAAACACCTGTTATTAGGATGCTAAATGAACTTAGGAAAGAACAGATGAACTCAATGAGAACTTCAACAAAGAGATAGAAAACATAAAAATAGAGAAAATGTAAAAAATAACTAGGAGAATACAATAACTGAAATAAAAAATACATTGGAGGGAATAAACAGTCGATTAGATGAAGCACAGTATCTAATCAGTGATTTAAAAGTTAAGGTAACAACATTATTAAAAGAATTTGAATGGGAAGCTGGGATAGCTCAGTGGGTTGAGTGCTTGCTTTGCATCCCCCAGCGTCTGAGGATCGAATCCCAGCCTTGGCTCGTGTGGACCCATATGCTAAACTGGGGTGTGCTTCCCATGAGGGAGGCCCCCAGCCCAGTGCCTGCCTTGTGTGGCCCCTGCCCACCTGTGTGGAATGAAGCCACATCAAAAACTGATGATGTACAACTATGGAGACTGATCTGGGCCCTCCCCCTTATCTCTGTCTCTCTCTGTCTCAATCTCTCTCTGTCTCTGCCCAAAACAATAAATCTTAAAAAAAAAAAAAAGAAATTGAAGAAGATACACAAAAAATGGAAAGATATTATTGTACTATTCTGCATAGCATATTTTTTTGTGCAGAACATTCCCTTTAATAGCTTTATTCTTCAAACAGATGTTCATTTAAATTTTTTCACAGATTTTATTTGAAGAATAATTTGCGTATTTATCTTACTACGTTGTCATTTGTGTTCATGAATTAATAGAAGTTAAGGTAGCAGAAAACAACCAATCAAAACAGCAAAAAGAAAAAGACCGCCCCCCC
>PVKE010022324.1:0-25674 GCA_004027555.1 Craseonycteris thonglongyai | reverse complement strand
ATTTTCATAACATGTTCAAAGGGCAGTATTTTACAACACAAAGCTTCCTGATGGATAATACAGTGGTAGGACATAAAGTTTGAAAATGATTCATCTTTCCTGCAAAGGGCAATAAATCCTTTGTTTTGACCAACCATTGCTGGTGCCCCGTCGGTAGTTATCGCAGACAACTTATGCAAAGGCATGTTTATCGACCTGGTGTATGTTCTGAAAATTTTATAAATATCCTCACCTCTCGTCTGTCCTTTCATTGGTAATATTCGCAACAGCTCCTCTTTTACTGTGAAGTTACTAAATATCATTCTCACCATAACTGCCAACTGTGCGGTGTCTGATATATCTGTTGACTCATCAAATTGCAGTGAGAAGCAGTCACATATTTCCAAGTCAGTCTTTAACTGAGTTTGCAAGTCTTTTGAAATTGTGTGTATTCTTCTTGTGACTGTGTTGTTTGACAACTGTAGGTCTTGTTTCGCCGACATAATCTCACGCTTGTTAGAATATTCCTCAAACAATCGGCAGCAGTCAGAAATGCTTCTTTTAACAATTCACCATCCTGGAAAGGTTTTTTCTTCTTTGCGAGCATGTGAGAAATTTTGAAAGAAGCAATGGTTGCCTTTTTAGATTTTTCCACGTGTCTAGTGAAAACAGTCTGTTGAGTAGTTAAACTTCATTTTAGTTGATTTATTTTTTTCTTTCTTCAGATTTAAGTGGATAATTCGTATCAAAAGTGGTATGATGTCTGAAAGTGACGTTCAACATTCTGTTTTTCGGCACTGCAATACTACTGCCACACAACAGGCAAACGCATTTACCTTTTAAATTAATGAAACAATGATTCCTCCCAGTCTGTGTTAAAATTATAGGTTCGTTTTCTCTTATTTGGTCCACTCATTTTAGGACTAAAAAAATAAAAATAAAAATAGTTATAGAACTACAATATCATATCAAATTGCCACCATAATAATAGATTACCTACCTCGCTAGTTCATTTAAAATCGAATATATCAAAACACTGTGATCCTAGCTAACCGTCACGACCCGATCAGTCCAGCAACCGCAATCCAAATGGCAACGTCGAGTCTCCTGGTTGGGTGGAGGAGAGTTTTAAAGAGCGCAGCGGCTAAACAAGACGCGACATGTACAAAGGCGAAAGCTAGGGAAAAACATATACATACGATATCGCAAACATTCCAATGAATATAATAAACCTGTGTAGATACTCAAACAATATTTTAAAATTCTAACAAATGTATAAAAATAAATTACAGTTTTACTTAGTGTTTATGAAAAACTTCTGATGCAGTCAAATAATGGCGGACGCACACAAATCGGGCCGCAGGCGCCGTGGCACCGCGAGCATGGGGTTGGGAATCCCTGGTCTAGGGGGTCACAACGACTCGCCAAGAACAGGGGTATACATTCTTCTCTCACCAGGGAATGGTACAGGCATTTGTATGTTCTTGTGGGGAGGGTGACTGACCTGGGAATCCCCCACCTGGGATCGTGCTGCCCTGAATTCTGGTTTGTGTAGCCCTGTTATTTTCATACTCATTTCAGCATCATCTGCCATTAAAGAAACTATAGCCTTGGGTGTGTGTGTTGGCATCTTTCCGTCAAGCACATTGCCCTTTTATTTGAAGCCTGTTAATATTTTTTTATCCCAAATAACCAGCCAGTTGTTCATTTATACCATTTATTGAATAATATGTCTTTCCCTCCTGATTCTAATTCTCATTTTTCAAGCTCTATCTGACTGTTTTTTACATTAGTTTGCTTTCTAATATATTGTGATTGCTGGTAGGGCAAGTCCCTTCTCTTTCTGAATATTCCTGAGCTTACTCATCTTGTATGTTCGTTTTCAGACATACTTTATTGTCGAACCTGTTCTTGGAGAACCTTTTCTGATAGAGCACTTGTAAGACCTCTATTTATATTTGGTTGGTAGTAAACTTGGAAGCGCTGCATCAGTAGACTATTCTTTGGTGAATTCTGCCTCCCTGTGTGTGTGTAAATGTAAATTAAAAGATTTAATAGGTCTACCATTTTAAAAAAGTTGACTACATGGCACACAGACATTTGGTAACTTGTTGATTAGTTTTACAGTTCTACCCAGGCACTTGAATTAAATGTATTGTGGCATCTTACCATCTTGACATAGAAGCCAGCATTTGCCTTAGCTGCTGTATCAGTTTGAGTTCTGACATGTTGATTTCTCTTAGCAGCAGTGTATAACAGCTGAACTTATCCCAACTGCTCCTACTCCTGTCTACTACTTCAGCTATAGAATTTGAAGGTGCTTTCTGTCCTTACCAGTTCTCTTCAGTAACAGCCAGGGCTATAAAATACTTTGGCTGTCACCTAGGTACTTTAAGGATCTTCCTAGTGGTTGGAATTTCTATCCAATATATATCTGAAATAGTAGTTTTTGAACTTTCTTTAAAAAGCATCTGAGGGAAAACCGGGATGGCTCAGTAGGTTAAGTGCTTGCTTTGCACTTGGGGTCCGAGGATCAAGTCCTGGTCCTGGTCCTGGCCTTGGCCCATGTGGACTCATATGCTGAACTGGGGGATGGCTCCCAGTTCAGTTCTTGTCCGGTGAGCTTCCCATGCGGGAGGTCCCTAGCCCAGTTCCCGCCCTAGGCAGCCCCGCCCACCTGTGTGGAAGGAAATCTTGTCAAAAACTGGTAACATACAGCTGTAGAGACTGCTCTGGGCACTCCTTCTCTCTAGCTATCTCTGTCTCTGTCTGTCAAAAGCAATAAATAAATCTTTAAAAAATGAAAAGCATCAAAATATTTTTAATTAAAGAAAGCTGATATAAAGTCCTAATATCTAAAAACAGTATAAATTACAGTGCTTTGTTTAAGAAAAGAATGAGTTGAGTGGGACTTGAAACCTACCAGCTTTTGATGCCCTGGTATTGATCCTTGAAACAACTCAAGAGGAACTCTCCCCAGATCTTATTAGTCCTCCTCTTTTTACAAATGAAGGACCTGAATCTACAGTAGTTAATTAATTGCCTTGCTGGATTGTAGCCTAGGTAAGAGAGTGGCAGACTTACAATTCAATAGCATGTTAGTCAAGGACTTTTTCTATTACGCCAAGCTGTTTTGAATAGAATTACTGAATTTTTAGAAGTTACAATATGTGTTTTTAAATTACTATTACTTTTATTGGCAGAGATATCAATTAAATAGCTTCTTGGTTCCTGTTAAAATCAAAGAAAAATTGTAGAATTTTGAAGTGTCATGAAATATTTGTTGAAATGTATCTGATACATAATATCAGATTTGTGATTAACAAATTAATATTATTTATACATTTATAAGATATTTATATGAATACAGTATTTTTTTATTTTGTGTTTTTAAAGTTTAAAAATTAGAGTTGTTATTCCTAGGCTTAGTGGTATTAGGGGTTATCTTGATAGACAGTGTTGGCATTTACCACACAGGGTACTAGTTCTAGAAATGAACCAGTTTCTAATCTGTTTAAAAATAATTTAATTCCTGTATTATAAAATTATTTTTGGTAATAAAATGGGTTGAAGATTTGATTAAACACCATTTTTTCTACTTTTTAGTGGCAGTAACTCTACGTCTCTAGAGTTACTCTAGGCCCTAGAGTCTAGGGATATGTTTAAGGCCATCTTTAAAAAAAAATCATTTATTTTACTAAAAAGTAAAAACAAACAAATACCTTACAGATTGGATAAAACAGATACTGGTATAGGTTTAATATAAAAATCTTACTAGAAGAAATAGTGATTTGTAGAATATTTGGAAGATCATATTTGGCAATGTCAGTGAGACAAAACGGATTATAGACAATACAGTTTAATCATGTACAGTAAGTGAGGTCTCTGCAGATAATGTAATTAAAGCACAAGAAAACATTACAATAGTAAGTCTTAAATGGAAATTTACTTTTTCTTTTATGACTATTTATTATTTGCCTATAAAAGCAATATATTTGCCCTTAGTAAAAGAGAGTAACAGTTTGCCCTAGCAGATTTTCAAATCAAAATAGTTTTTAAAGTTATTACATTTTTGAACCTTTATGTTATCTGTATTTAGGTTTTAACTTATTATTGAAAGGTTTTGTTTTTTTTTCTTCAGTTACAATTGACGTTCAATACTATTATTAGTTTCAAGTGTACAACATAGAGGTTAGACATTTATATAACTTATGAAGTGATCCCCTGATAAATCTAGTACCCACCTGATACCATATGTAGTTATTGCAATATTGTTGACTATATTCTCTATTCTGTATTTTACATTCCCACAACTATTTTGTAACTGCCAATTTATACTTCTTAATTGTTTCTAATATTTGACTTATGTTTCTTTGTCCTACTCTGGATTGTAAAGTCCTTGACAGCAACAGATGATATTTGGTGTATGCTAGCAATCTAGCTCTGAGCCACAGTGGAGCCTGGCGGAAATGGAAAAATCAGCAATACTGGTGCTGTCTATATTTAAAATGCTGATGTTTTTTATTTACTTATTTTTTTGGTCATTGTTTTTTTGTTGTTGTTGTTTTTTATTGTTTTTTGACATAGAAAGAGAGAGATACAGACACAGAGACAGAGAGAACTGAACTGGGGGAGCTCCCAGTTTAGCATATGGTTCCACACGGGCCGGGGCCGGTATTCGATCCCTGGTCCCCGGCGCTGCAAAGTGAGCGCTTAACCCACTGAGCCATCCCAGCTTCCCCTGGTTTTGATTTTTAAAAGACAACCCATTAAAATATTTTTAAAATCGTGATTATTGAATTTTTGCCACTCTCTTAAACTTTGTACTGACCTCACACTACCCTGGTCTGGATTCCCCATACACTAGAGAGTACTTTATGTATAGTAGGCTCTCAATACATGTTTTCTCAGATATACAGTATTATTCCATTCTGCTTTTAAACTACAACTGGTTTTAATTTTCCTTCAGATGTCTTACAGCCCTATGGAAGTCAGAATCGAAAGCTTAAATAGTTATTTTCCCAGTGGTAGGAGAGAATAAAATCAGAAAAGAAAGGGAAACCATGCTGGTTCAGTGGGCTAAGCGCTCACTTTGTAGCCGCAGGGACCGAGGATCGAATCCCAGCCCCCGGCCCATGTAGATACATACACTGAACTGGCGTGTGCCTCCCATGCAGGAGGCTCCCAGCTTGGTTCTTGCTGGGGTGAGTTTCCCATGTGGGAGATCCCTGGTTCTGACCCCACCTTGAGGGAGTGAGCCATCTTTGCGGGAGGCCCCTGACCTGGTTCCCCACCTGTGTGGCCCTGCCCTGTGTGGAACAAAAACCGATGACGTACCACTATGGAGACTGCTCTTGGCCCTCCCCCTTACCTCTGCCTGTCTCTGTCAAAAACAGTAAAATAGATATTTTTTAAAAATCAGAAAAGAAAATTTAGAAAGAATGAAGTATTACTAGTCTAAGAAGTATCTTCATTCCACTGAATATATTATAGAACATAAGCTGAGAACTGTAATTCATTGGAAAAATTATATAGAAAAGTTTAAAAAATATTAGAAGGGTCTTATGTATTGGTTTGCTTCATCAGTTATTTAGAATATTGCACATACCCAAAATATTATACTTGCCCATGTTCAAATTTAATCAGTTCTGTTTTAACCCCTTGACATACAAAGATGTCTCGGATACATCGTGTGTTTCTTAAGCCATTGTAAACATTGATGTCTCTGAGACACACGCAGATTTAATTTACTTTGAGGGAAGCTGGGATGGCTCAGCAGGTTAAATGCTCGCTTTGCACCCCCAGGGACCAAGGATTGAATCCCAACTCCTGCCCGTGTGGACCCATATGCCGAACTGGGGTGTGTTTCCCATGCAGGAGGCCTTCAGTTCAGTTCTCGCCCCCACCCTTACCCTAGTTCAGCCCCTGGCTCAAGGGGACATGCCTCCCATGTGGGAGGCCCCCAGCCCATTTCCTGCCCTACATGGCTCCTGCCCACCTGTGTGGAATGAAACCATGTCGGAAACTGATGACATACCACTATGGAGACTGTTCTGCCCCCACTTCTCTCTGCCTCTCTCTGTCTCTGTTTCTCTCTGTCAAAAACAATAAAATCTTTTTTTTTAAAGATTAATTTTTATGTTTTTGACAGAGAGAGAGAGAGAGATACAGAGACAGAGAGAAGGGGGAGGGCCCACTCCATAGTTGCACATCATTGGTTTTTCCACATAGTTTCATTCCACAGGTGGAAATGGGGCTGCACAGGGCAGGAAATGGGCCGGGGTCTCACCCCGGTGAGAACTGAACTGGGGGCACTCCCCAGTTCAGCACATGGGTCCACTTGGGCCTGGGCTGGGACTTGATCCTCGGTCCCCAGGGCTGCAAAGTGAGCGCTTAACACACTGAGCCATTTCGGCTTCCCCAAAAACAATAAAACCTTAAAAAAAATTTGCTTTGAGTATAATTACCGTATTTTTCCATGTATAAGATGATACTTTTGTCAAAAATTAAGACAAAAATTGGGGGTTATCTTATACACAGGAGTAACCCATGTATTGATTTCTTAATGTTGGGTAAGAAAAGCAAGGGTCTTCTGGGGAGGGTGGGGGGTGCATTTATACACAGAAAAATACTACATAAGCAAATATTATTAAGAAGTAATTGTATATATTCAGTGTTAAAGTGTGAACTGTAGAAACAATCTCTTTAAGATGTCTGTTTTGAATTTGTACTAAAGTGGTACTGAAAGCCAAATGGGATATTCAAGTGAAAACAGTTGGGATTGACATTTAACAGATTTGTATGGCTGACTACTCAACAGAAGATTCAAATTAAGTGAAGGTAGCCCTATTCAAGATAATGTTTGTAATGTGCAAGACCTATGTCTATATCAAGCAGTGATGATTGTGATTCAGGAGATAAAGAATGGAATTGGGAAGAAAAATAAAATACTCCAAATATAAAACCATTTACCCAGTTTGCTGGTATAAAATCCTCTGAAATGATAACCATAGAAACAAATAGATACGCAAGTCAAAAGATAATCAGAACTTGAAAAAGAACAAGAGGTTGTTTCCAGTAACAAGTGATGAAATGAAAGCATACCCTTCATTATGTATCTAATGTCACAAGTACAAAAGTCTAATAAATATGTACTTGTCAAAAAGAGCACTAATGGAGACCAGCGTTTTCAGAAACTATGCTTCACAAACGGTTCTGGCTAGATCATATTTTCTTCACTTTGTGGAAGATGAAACTGTATATAAAGAAGAACAACTAAGAAAAATACAAAGTATGCCCGGCTATTTGAGTAATAAGTTTGAACAGTTACACACTCCAGATGAAGATGTCTTCCTAGAAGAGTCACTGATGGAATTCAAAGCACAGCAAGGGCAGGTGCAGATTATAGCTACCAAACATACCAGATTTAGAATCGAAGTTTACAAGTTATGTGAATCCAATACTGGATATTGCACCCACAAATGTTAAGTTGAAATATAAATAATATTTTTGCTCACATAGAATTTAATTTGTATGTCAAGGGGTTAATGTAGTGTTTTAATATTGGCTATAACATTTAATAAAGAGCTATGCATTTACTAGTTGAAAGGTTATATATTAAGCAGAATTTGCTTTTGTGAAACTTTTCCTGTTTTTAAAAATGTTCAGGTTGATGTTCTTCTGAATAATGGCTCAACAAATTAATTTTGGAATTTCCCGCACAAATTGAATGGCTAGAGTAATCTAAAAATAATAGCCCCCCCCATTAAAATGCCATTAAATTTGGATTATTAAATATCAGTGGCCAAGAGAGCATAAATTCTTCTAATGATTTCATTTTTTCAAATACCTTGTTATGCCTTATTCTTTTATTTATATTTACATTTGTGTGTGTACATGTGAGAGAATGTGGGGGAGGGAAGAAGTGAAGGAGGAAGGAGGAAATAGTAGAATCAGAAATTTGAACAGATGATATTAGAGCTGAACATGCTCAATTTTCTGTTTGCATCTAAAAAGTATAATCATATCTTAGTACTACATTATATTGAAGAAGTTGACTATGCATAGTAAATTTTGTATTTTTAAATAGAAAATTGCACATAGCATATAAACTTTGAATAGATGTAAATTCTTTGAAACTGTTATTTAATTGAATTTTTATATAAAATGTTTCTTTATGAGTGTTGATTTTTTAAACTATTCAAATGGATTTACATGTTATATGAGTTGCCCCATTTTCCTTATTCACCTAATGGTAGACGCTTAACAAGGTCTCAGCATGAAGGAGTATAAGAAAAAGTAATATCTGAGAATAACAGAAGACTAGTATTCCTAGACTCCTGTCTTTAGGACCTTAGAATTTATTTGGTATGTGATAAAGGTTTTAAAGTAGGGTGTTAGAACTAGAGGTAATGCTAGAATTAATTTAAAAAGTTGGTCTGAGAGAGCAAGACTTGATTTGATGAAGAGATAAGAGTTTTATGGAGTGAAAGGTGAATTTCAGTTACTAATTTGTCACTGATTTCTAGTCTTGCAGCTTTTCTATTTTAAGAGTGTATACAAGAGGTAGACCTATTTGAGCATGCTTTTTCTCTAGAGTACAGGCTTCAGAAAAAGGTAAAACTTAGTCATTTCAATAATGAGCATTCTTCAAATAGTGCAAAAACAGTAGAAAAATACTGAAATGTTTTCTGTACCTTTTCTCAATTCTTGTCTCTGTTGTTGTCTCTTTAACAGGAAATCAAACCTCAAAGCCATTATAGCCATGGATATGGTGAACCTCTTGGACGGAAAACTCATATTGATGATTATAGCACATGGGACATAGTCAAGGCTACACAGTAAGTTTTGTTGTAGGTGATTTCTTCTTTGACATCTGTGTTTTAAGTGAAATATGAACATATGCCATATTTTTTAGTGTATAAGATGATACTTTTGTCTAAAATTGTTACACTAAAAATTGGGGGTAATTGTATACACAGGAGTATCAATACACAGGAGAAATCAATATACAGATTTCTTAATGCTAGGTTAGAAAAGTAGGGGGCATCTTATACACAGAAAAATAGGGTTTTTTGTGGGGGCGTGGAGGGGTCTTTATTGACATTATTTAGTGAAACATTGTTTTCATATTTTCCTTTAGTTCTTTAGACACTGTTTTCTATAGTTCTTTGTACAAATGTAAAATATAGCTGATTTTGTATAGTATAATGTCTGGGATTCTTCAGGGACAGTTTCTATTACTTGCTTCCCCTTTTCCCTTACATGAGTTTTGCTTTCTTCTTTGGATGTCTTATAATTTTTTGTTCAAAACTGTATTATTCAAATAATGTGACAATTCTGGATATCTGGTTCTTCTAGTGTGGTTGTTATTTGAGGTGTTTCAAAACAAATTCTGTAAAGTCTGTTTCTTTGTTTTGTGTGGCCACTGAAGTCTTTAGTTGGTTAGTTAATAGTCAACAAATGATTGAACAGACTTCTTAAATCCCTAGAATCAGTAAGTCTTGCTTGATCTTTGTCGAGGGGTTCTTTGTGCATGTTGAGACACTCAGTACTACTTAGCCAGGCAGCTTACAACTCAGATTTAGCATTCTCTTTCTGCTTATATGGGATCTCAAGGTTAGGAGAAGTGAGAGCTTAAGGCCTCCTCAGGTCTTTGTTGAACATGTGCACACAACCTTATGCATGTGCATGGCCTTCCAGATTCCCAAGAAAGAGTGTGTCCCAGTCTTCAAAGCCCCTACGAATATCTCATTCCTTAGGTTTTGCTTTTAAAGTTTTTGATTTATTTGTTGTTTGTCTCAACTGTTATCCACCCTCTCAAGCAACTGAGATGTTAAAACGTTTGGCCAGCTCCTCCAAGAGAGAAGCTTTTAAAGAGTGTAGATGAGTTCTAATAGGTAAGCCTTTCAAGTAGACTCTTCCAGAGAACCTCCAAGACAGGTCAAATAATGACTCCTTTTTGGAAATTAAGCTTTGAAAGAATTCCATCGCTGTTATGTTCACTGCAGTACCAGTAGCAGCACCAGGAACACAAACTTATTTTTCAAGGCTGCTGGGGAGCAGTGGATGGGACCATGAAATGTTAAAATGCCACCAAGTTCTCTGTTTTTACTGAAATTCAGTTGTTTTTCTTGACTGAATGTTTCTTGGATTGCTGAACCCTTTCATTAATTTCCAAAGTTCTGAAAAAGTTGATTTTGACATTCATTGTCAGGTTTTTATTACTTTTGTGGAAAGGGAAACTTTCAGAGTTCCTTAGTCTACTGATGTCACCCTATTTTCTTGAATGTTAATGTATCAAAAATCAAAAGACATTTTGTCAGCTGTATTTAGCAAACAAATTATATCGATCAGCATTCATTTTTTCTTTTGAGACTTTGTTCCTTTTGATAATTCCTTTCACTCCTTTGTCATTAACCTCTTTCACCCTACTTAATGCATCTTTGTGATCAGCTAATGTAATCCAGTATCTTTCATTTAAAAAAAAACAACAAAAACACCGCCTTTCTCTATCCGTCAAATACTCTTATGTAACTGTCCAGTTTCTTGAATACTATCTAAGTATGCTTTCTGTAATGTCTATCTTTAAAAACATTTAATTAAATTATGAAACATTTCAATCCTACAGAAAAGTACAGCGAAATATAGTAACTCACTGGGGAAGCCGGGATGGCTCAGTGGGTTAAGCGCTCACTTTGCAGCTCCAGGGACCAGGGATCGAATCCCGGCCCTGGCCCGTGCGGAACCATATGCTGAGCTGGGAGCTCCCCCAGTTCAGTTCTCTCTCAGTCTCTGTCTCTGTATCTCTCTCTGTTAAAAATAAATTAAAAAAAATATATTTATAGTAACTCAGACTAAGCAGGTGCTGACATTGCTCTGTGCTCTTTCCTATATCTCCTCCAAGGAAACCTCTTGAAATTGCTATGAATCGTTCTCATGAACATTTTTGTACATTTCTACAAATATCTGTAAACAAAATGTTATTGTAGTGTATGTTTCATTAAGAAAACTATATAGCTCTTGCGATTTATCATTGTCAATAAAGACCTAGTTTATTCTGTTCAACTGCTCGGTAGTACAGTAGTCCCCCTTTATCTATTGTTTCACTTTCCATGGTTTCACTTTCCATGGTTTCAGCTACCAGGATTCAAGCACAGTCCAAAAATATTACATAAAAAGTTTCAGAAATAAACAATTCATAAGTTTTAAATTTTCACTGTTGTAATTAGTGTGATGAAATCTTGTGTTATCCCACCTGAGACATGTATCATTCCTTTGTCCAGCATATTCGTGCTATGTAAGCTACCCTGTTAGTCACTTAGGTGCTGTCTTCTTGGTTATCAGATTGACTGTTGAGGTATCACAGTACTTGTGTCAAAGTAACCCTCATTTTATTTTGTGATGGCCCCGAAGTGCGAAATTAGTGATGCTGAAAGGCAGATATGCCAAAGAGAAGCCTTAAAGTGCTTCCTTTAAGTAAAAAGATGAAAGTTTTGACTTAGTAAGTCATTTTATCATCTTACCACAAGAAAGATTAATATAGTGCAATAAAAAATTTTGAGAGTGAGAGGGACCACATTCATATAATAACTTTTATTATGGTATATTATGATTATCCTATTTTATTAGTTGTTGTTATTAATCTATTGCTGTGCCTAATTCATAAATTAAACTTTATCATAGGTACTTAGATATAGGAAAAGAACACAGCATATACAAATGTTCAGTACCATGTACAGTTTCAAGCATCCACTGGGAGTCCTGGAATGCAGGGATAAAGGGGGGACTACTGTATTCTCTCACTCCTTACTGAGAGACACTAAAATTTATTTCTATTACTTTTTAATTATTACAATTTGTCAGTGAATGTCGTTCCCCTTGTTTCTCCATATACGTAAACAAGGGTAGACAGCTCAAGTGGAATTTCTGGTTTGTTCAGTATGTTCTTGTTCAAGTTTAACAATTATTCCAAATTGATTTCCACAGTGGCAGTCAGTTTATACTATCACTGCAGGAATATACTAACACTAACTATAGCCAGTGAGCTTAGAAATAAAAAAAATTGCAAAAACATCTCATGTTAGAAGAAAGTTTATGAATTTGTGTTGGGCTGCATTCAAAACTGTCCTGGGCCTTGGGTTGGACAAGCTTGGTCTAAGTGTTTCCCAGAGCTATCAGACCACCAGGGCCTAGAGGGGCTGGAGCCAGTTCATGGACCGTTACAGGGTTCACAGCTGGCACTGAAGTCTATATGCCTATTACCCAATGCAAATATGTGCGAGACTCCTCCCAGCTTCCTTGGCAGATGATGATGGATTGTCCAGCTCCAACATGGGCACTTTTATCTGTTGATATATGCCGAATTATTGTTGGAGGAAGGACAAAATGAGTGCTATCTTATTTCACCGTGATGCTGATGTTACTCTGTGGTCCATTTCTGAATATTCTTTACTCTTACATTCATTTACTTTTGTGTAGTTTTATATTGTTTTAATAATTTCTGAGTCTTCAGAATTGTCTCAGCTATTCTTAGCCTTTTACTCTCACAAATGAATTTTAGCGTTCTACTTGGGAAGTTCATGAAATATTCACATAGGATTTAATTAGAATTTCATTGAATTTGTAGAGCAATATGGAGGAAATTAGTGTATAGATTTTATGTGTACATTAAGTACATACTTAGATGCCTTTTATTAATCTTATTTACAGTGAGAATAGTGTAATTAAATATACTTCCTTATTATTATTTTAAGGTGGCTTAATAATTTATGTTACAATGATATGGAAATCTGATCCTAAATTGATTGTATTTGGATACTTTTTTTTTTATTGTTAAATTTAGTAGGGTGACATTGGTTGGTAACAATTACATAGTTTCTAGGTGTACAATTCTACATTACATTGTCTATGCTTTTCATTATGTGCTCATCACCTAGAATCAGCTTTCTTTCCATTCCCGTATATTTGATGCAACCTCCCTACTCCTCCCTCTGCCTCTGCTCTCCCATCCACCTTCCCCTTTAGCCTCAGGTAGTCACTAAACTATTGACTGTGTCCATGAGTTTTTGTTTCTTTGTTACTTTCAGTTTTATATTCCACCTATAAGTGACGTCATATGTTTCTTGATTCTTTCAGTCTGACTTATTTTGCTTAATAAGGTGGTTTTGAGGTCCATCCATGTTGTCACAAATGGCTATTTTCATCTTTTCCTATCACTGAGTAGTATTCCATTGTGTAAATGTACCATAACTTCTTTATTTAATCATCTATCAAAGGACACTTTGGTTGTTTCCATGAACAGTGCTGTGATGAACATTGGGGTACGTGTATCTTTGTGAATTGAGGTTTTCAAGTTTTTAGCTAGATACCCAGAAGAGGAATTACTGGATCATATTACAGTTCCATTCCTAATTTTTTGAGGAATCTCTGTACATAGTGGTTGTACCAATTTACATTCCCACCAGCAGTGTACGAGGATTCCTTTTTCTTCCCAGCCTCTCCAGCCTTTGTTATTCCTTCACTTGGTGATTCTAGCCAATCTTAACAGGTGTGAGGTGGTATCTCATGATAGTTTTAATTTGCATCTCCCTAATTGCTAGTGATGTTGAGCATTTTTTCATATACCGGTATCTGTTGGCCATTTGTATGTCTTCATGGGAGAAGTGTCTGTTTAGGACTTCTGCCCATTTTTTAATTGGATTATTTGTTTTTTTTGTTGTTGACTTGTACAAGTTCTTTATACATTGTAGATATTAGCCCCTTATCAGTGGTATTGTTTGCAAATATTTTCTCCCAATTGGTTGATTGTCTCTTTGCTTTGTTGATAATTTTCTTTGCTGCGCAGAAGCTTTTTAGCTTGGTATAGTCCTATTCATTTATTTTTGCTTTTACTTCCCTTGCCATTCAGGTCAGGTTCATAATGTCCTCCCTGAACCCCAGGACTATAAGTTTAGTACCAATGCTTTCTTCAATGCATTTATTATTTTGTGGCTTATTTGGAGGCCTTTAATCCATTTTGAGTTAATTTTGATATATGGTGACACATCGCAGTTCAGATTTATTTCTTTTCATGTGGTTTTCCAATTTTTCCAGCCCCATTTATTGAAGAGGCTTTCTTTTCCCCACTGTATATTTTTTGCTCCTTTGTTGAAAGTAATCTGTCCATGTATTTGTGTGTTTATTTCTGGATTTTCACTTCTGTTCCATTGGTCTGTGTATCTGTTTTTCTGCCAATACCAAACTGTTTTTAGTATTGAGGCTTTGTAGTACCGATTGAAGTCAGGCAGTGAGATGCCCCCAGCTTTATCCTTTTTTCTTAGGATAGCTTTGGCTATTCAGTGCCTTTTGTGGTTCTGTATGGATTTGATGGGTTTTTTTTTGTTTTTGTTTTTTGTTTTTTTATCTACTTCTTGAAAGAATGCCTGAGATTTTGATGGGAATAGTGTTGAGTTTGTATATGGCTTTGGGTAATACAGCCATTTAACTATGTTGATTCTTCTAATCCATGAACACAAAATATCTTTCCGTTTCTTTGGTCTTCTTCAATTTCTTTTAATAATGTCTTATAGTTTTCATTGTAGAAGTAAATTCTTCACCTTCTTTAGATTTATTCCTAGGTATTTCATTTTTTTGTTTGCAATGACAAAAGGAATGGATTTTCTCATTTCTCTGATGTTTCGTTGTTGGCATATAAAAATGCTGTTGATTTTTGTACATTAATTTTGTATCCTGCAGCTTTACTGTATTTATATGTTGTTTGTAATAGATTTCTGGTAGAGTCTTTCGAGTTTTCTGTATAAAGAATTCATGTCATCTGCAAAGAGTGACAGTTTGACTTCTTCTCTCCCAAGTCTAATACCGTATTTTCCGGCGTATAAGACGACCCCCTAATTTTATAGTTAAAACATAGGTTAGGCCTATATTCGCTGTATAAGACTACCCCCCACTTCCGAGGCTGTAGTCTTATACAGCGAATATAGGCCTAAACCTATGTTTTAACTGTAAAATTAGGGGGTCGTCTTATACGCCCGGTCGTCTTATACGCCGGAAAATACGGTACCTATATTCCTTTGTCTCTCCTGATTGCTCTGGCTAGAATTTCCAGCACTATGTTGAATAGCAGTGGTGATGGGGCCTCCCTGTCTTGTTCCTGATTTTACGAGAATAGGCTTCAGCTTTTTCCCATTCAGTGTATTTGCTGAGGGTTTGTCATATAGGGATTTTATTATGTTGAGGTACGGTACTTTCCTTCTATACCTATTTTATTCAGTGTTTTGATCATAAATGGGTGTTGTATCTTATCAGATGCCTTGGATACTTTGTTTTAATGATTTTTTTCCCTAAAGAAAAGATAGCTTCACAAAGATATATGATTTCCTAATGGAAGAATCACAATGCGTGCTGCATTTTCTAAGTGACAGTAATTACTTTTTTATTATTATTCACTAAGCAAAAATTTTTACTGAACTTTACCTTGTAAATATCCATTTTTTGATGACAGTTCTTACAGACTAATCAGGTTTTGGCATTTTTATAATTACAACAAATGGGTTCACACATGTTAAAAAATTATATATGAAAAAATTTTTAGTTTGTTTACGTGAGGTTTTTATAGGTGACATATTTAGATCTTTCAGAAACTGTATCATGATGGAAACATTTCCAAACATGTACTTTTAAAAATATATTCTCTTTATAGCAAGTGTTTTGTGAATTAAAAGTTAACTTTTTCACTATTGTCTAAAACAGCAGTTCCCAACCTTTTCCCACTTGTATACCCTTTTGAAACCTATTTTTGTAAATTGTACTCCTTGTTTTTAAGACAGCTGTTTTTAAATAATGACACTTTTGTCTAGTGCCTATCAATGTAAAATAATGGAAATGAGGTAATAAGTTAGGAAAGAAAAATTACTACACGAAAAGTAAATACAAACCACAGATTTAATTTTACAATATCCATAACAGTTAAATATTGTCACTGATTAATTTTTGTGTACCCCTGAATGGCCCAGCATGTACCCTCCCTGGAACTCGTACCGATGGTCTAAAATATATCCCCTTTGTCTTGAGGGGAAACAAACTAAGTATCTTTATCTTTTTTTAATGTATGGTTGATAGCATACTACTCACACTTATTTATCATCACTACCTAGCTCCTCCCCAAAACCAACAAATTTGAAGTATTTGTCTTTTTTATTAAAGGGAAAACTGCATACTCACTTTCAGGTGTTAGAAAAATAACCAATGATACCCTGTATGGTTAAAAAGATTGGCACTGTCACTTATCAACTCATTCAAAGTATGAGGTAGATTCTGCTCCTTAGAAGGTAACATGTCTAGTTCATTTAACTGGGTACACATAAATAATTTTCTGAAAAAGAACAAAAGAATGAAGGGACCACTGTCCTCTCCTATGCATTGTGAAACTGTTGTTCTTCCCTTAGGTTGGTTACCTTGTGCGTGCGTGTGCGTGCACACGTGTGTGTGTACATGTACACTTGTAATACAGAACCAGTGAGGGCAGCAATGTGAAGGCTGTATTAAATATTACTAAAGCTTAATTTATTTATTAGCTAAGACATGCATATTGGTAGGCATTTTAATATTTGCTTCTAAAATTTTCTGTTAATGTGCCACTTCTGCCCCAGCCTCACTTTGTGGTGTGCCTTCCCCATTTTGGAGACCACTTTGATTAAAAAATTACAATTATAGTCAAAACTCATTTAAATTTTGTTTTTGTGTCTGATATCTTTAAGGAGCCAATATTTTATTTAGGATAAAGTTGATGGTTCTTGAGGTTCAATGATGGATTCTTGGTGGTTTATTGTACTGTTCTCTCTACTTTTGCTTATGCTTGAAATTTTTCATACTAAGTTTAAAAAATTTCATGCTGCCTCATAATGACCAAAAGAAAGGGAAATAATCAGCTCT
The DNA here is from genome assembly GCA_004027555.1 of Craseonycteris thonglongyai. Lineage (NCBI taxonomy): Eukaryota > Metazoa > Chordata > Mammalia > Chiroptera > Craseonycteridae > Craseonycteris > Craseonycteris thonglongyai. Next base: position 8,763 of record PVKE010022324.1, on the reverse strand, counting down.
TTGCATGTATTCTTTTCCTAAAATTCTCTCAGTAAACTTTCTCTTACATCTCCTTGGACTCATAGTACTCTTTCTTCTACCCATTCCCCTCCCCACCTCCACACATCCTTTTTATTTGCCTTCTTGAATATCAGATCTAAATTTGTAAACAAAGAATCCTAGGGCTTGCAAAACATTCTTCTTGTTCTTACGAATTATTGATATGTTCTTTGTTACTGCTTTTTTATGTATATAATAATTTTTAACAATTATGTATTTTATAAGCTGCCTCAAGTGTTTCATGGAATAAGTGGTGATATAAATAAAAGCAAGCAACTGATAGATATTTTAATTCTGGTATCCTCTTCTACCTAATGAGATGTTGCATTCTCATTGATGACACAGTTAAAATGTAAAATGGAATAATAAAGGCTGTGGAAATAATGATATGTTAAAAGAAACATATTATGATGAGAAATTCATTTTAACTTCCAGGTATCAAAATGGAGCATTATTCTCTTCTGAAAATGTTATTTCAGTGGATGCTGGGATGGCTCAGCGGGTTGAGTGCTCATGTTGCAGCCCTGGGGCCCAAGGATCAAATCCCGGCCCTGTGCCGTAGAGAAGCATATGCTGAGCTCTGGGGTGTGTCCCCAGTTTGGTTCTCACCAGGGCACATCTCCCATGCAGGAGACCCTCAGCCAGTTCCTGCTCCGCGCAGCCCCACTCTCACCTGTGGAATGAAACTATGTAGAAAATTGATGATGTGCAACTGTGGATACTCTGGGCCCTCCTCCTTCTCTCTGTCTTTCTGTCTCCCTCTTTCTGTCAAAAACAATAAAAATAAATCTTTAAAAAAGACAACTAAATATTTTTTAAAAATGTTATTTTAGCTTTGAATTTCTTGTCAAATAGTAGTAATAATCCCTATTTTCTTTTCTTTCTTTTTTTATTTTTTAAGATATGGAATATATGAACGTTGCCGAGAATTGGTGGAAGCAGGTTATGATGTACGGCAACCAGACAAAGAAAATGTTACACTTCTCCATTGGGCTGCCATCAATAACAGAATAGATTTAGTCAAGTATGTGTTTTCTGTTTTTTAAGTAATTATTACAGAATTTTTTTCTTAAAAAATTGTTTTTGACATATGTTGATGGTTATTATGTGCTAGCTACTGTGCTGAGTACTTTTCCATGTATACTTTCTTTAATCTTAATTCTCAAAGTAACCCTACATGAAAAATGACAATTACTGCTGTCTGCTGATGTGGAAACTGAAGCATGAAGAGGTTAAATATGCTGTTGATGACATGCAGTTAATAAAAGTTGGAGTCAGGACATCAACTCCAGAAATCTAATATGTAGCTTACATTCTAAATATGAAATCTATGGGGATAAACTACAAAAGGAAAGAGAGAGATTAAAAAGATAATAAGTAATAATTGATTTTTTATATCAGCATAGTGATGAGTACTTTGCATGCATACTAAGTGTAAGATTATTTTCATTACTTACAGTTAATCTGCTTGTTTAGTATTAGTAACAGATAGATAAGCGGGAGTCAGGTGATAGAAATCTTAGTAAATCTGGTCTAGTAGTCTGATAATTTGGATACAAGATATTAGATAAAAACAAGAGTCTGAGATGAACGGCTTGGACATAAGTGTAGTTGTACACAGCATACCGAGTTTACCGGCAAGTAGGATGTTAACACCAGGTGAAAGAATTTGTCCTTAGAATTCTAAAGTTTAAGCAAGTAATATTTAAAGCATTGAACTACATGAATTACTTTATTCCAGAGAGTGTATTTTCATTTTATTTGTTCCTTTTTATTTCCATGTATCTCTAGCTTTCCCTCTGCCTTCATTTAGTATGGGTCTCCTAATGTTTTTTTGCTTGTTGGAAAACGTTTACTTCATCTTTAGTGAAAACAATTTTCACATGGTATAGAAATCTAGTTTGGTAGTTTTTGTTTTTTTTACTCATTAAAAATATTCTATTGTTTTTTAGCTTTTGTTAGTTTTGAGAACTCTAAGTACAGTATTATGCTTTTAAAGTCTTTTTTTTTTTTTTTTCCTGACTGCTTTTAAGATTTGCTCTTTGTTTCTGGTCTTCTGCAGTTTCATGATGATGTATGTAGGTGTGGATTTCTTTTTATTTACCTGAATGAGAGTACAAGGGATTCTTGATTCTGTGGATTGATGTTTTCATCAATTCTGGAAAAATCTCAGCCATTATTTCTTCAGATTTACTTCTGCCTCATTCTCCTTTTGCTCTCCTGGAACCCTTTAAACGAATCTTTGACCTTTAAATTGTATAGTGTGTCCCTTATCTCCTTGTTTGGGTTACGTCTTTTTGTTTCTGCTTCATTCTGGAAACTTCTGACCTCCCTTGCAGTCATTTATTCTCTATGTATAATCTGCTGTTAAAGCTATTCAGTGTTACTAATTTTGTTTATTTTTTCTGTTCTGTAATTTTTATTGCTTTTTAAAAACATATATTACATTATTTGTTGCTGAAAATTTCAGTCTTGTGTTGTACAGTGGGTATACTTGAATAAAGTAAGTATAGTTATTTTATAATCTGTTTCTGAAAAAGTAGCATTTGGAGTCTCTGGTATATCTCTATTATGTTCTTTGTTTGCCTGATTATTTTGAATGTGTACTAGACAAGTGTATTTAAAAAATTATTGTTGAATAAGTTGAGGCCTGAGATGAGAAGATCCAACTTTAAATTAATTTTAAGGCTCTAGAACTTTTTGGATCTCTCGGGTGGCTGAAGACTATGCTAGAATCAGTTTTACTTCTGGTTCTTAATTACTACTACAGTGCAACTTTTGGGGGTCCCAACCCTTATTTCACTTTTGTCTGCTTAACTTGTCTCTTCGCCAATTCTTCTGCATCAACAAAATGTCTCTAGGGCAGATGGTACACAGTGGATTTCTAACTTCTCTAGGTTTTAACACTTTCCTGAATCTTGGCCTCCTAAATGTTCTTACTCTTCTTAGGCTTTGCATTTTAGGAAATGTTTCCTATGTTTCTTTGAGCATTTTTTAGTTTTCTTTAATGGAAGGGTTGACTCAAATTATCCAGCCTTCCACAACCTTTTTTAGTTAATGTTCTTTTAATCAAAATAGTACATAAGCAATATCAAGAATCAAATAGTATTTAAAGGCTTACCATGAAAAGTGCCATTCCTTCCCCACTCTCTGGGTCCTATCTATAGCCCGAAGTAACTATTTCCAGTACTTACTTCAGCTGTTTCTCTCAGTATTTACTCCTGTGTTTTATATATTTATATTACTACTTTAATCTAGAAAATAATTTTTTAACAAATTGTAGCAGTCACCTCTGCTTTTCATTTAATTTATATATCTGAGTTTTTTTTTTCATGTTAGTTCATACTGAGCTGCATCATTTTTTAAAAAGCTGTCTGATAATTTTGTGGATTTAATTTAATTGTTTCTTTCTTGATAGACATTTAGGTTGATTCTGTTATTTTTGCTATTACGAATAGTGCTGTACTTGTTCACATATCATTTTACTTATGTTCATATATATCTAGAGTTCTTACGAGTAAGAAAGTTATGTTAATTTTGAATTTTAATGAATATTGCCCACTTCTGTGCTGTTATTTCTTGATTCGTCAGTTATTATATTTTGACTTTCTGTTTTGGGATAACTATATGTCCTGAATCACCTCACCACTAATACTTCTTCCTCCATCCTTTTTATTATATTAATAGTTTTAGTTAAATCACTATGTAAAGTTTAAATTGTCGTTGTTAGTATGTAAATTCTCACTGCTAAGCCCAGAAATGTTCTGTAATTATGTCTTTCTTGTAGAATTCTTTTAATTTTTGTTTGAAGTTTCATATTTTTAATTTGTTTAATTTTGTATATATTGTAACTAATTCTTCTCTAATCTTAGAATTGTAAGACCCCTGTGTATACAAACAGTAACAGATAAATTATCAGTTCTTTTTGTTGGTGGAGAGAGGGATATGAAATTATTCCTGGATTCTGCACCTTTCTGCTCTAGCAAAGACTGTTTGCTTTTCAAAGCTGCTATACACCATTGTCTGCAGACTTTGCCGTCATCCTGGGAACCCTTTGCTCCAGTGTTGGTCTAGGTTTCTGGATCTCAGGTTTTCATTTCTGTTTTGCTTTCTAGATTTAGTAGAGCACATTTTTTATAGCTTTCTTGTGAGCGAGAGTGCTTGAGAGTTAAATGTTTTGAAGTTACAATCTCTTCTGCTCTCACACATTATAGTTTTCTCAGAATTTTAAAGCACTACTGGTACTTTATTATTTTTTGCTTCAAGTGTTATAGGTGAGATATGTTTGATCTCATTCTACTGATGAAAAACACATATTTGTCTTATGTTTAAAAATAAATAGAACGTCTAAAATGAGAAATATAGACAAAAAGTCTTGATGCTGCCTATCTTACAAATTGTTCTAAGCCACTTACGGTATGAATTAGTGAGTTTACAGAGTAAAGTCAGTAAACTATAGAATGATTTAATAACCATAGTATCTGTATATATTTTATCTTCAGGTGGGTAAACTTAATTTCTTACGGTACATAGTCAATTAAGTTGCATTCCTAAATCAAACATGTGGTGAGTAAATGCACTTTTCAGTAACAACTGGTACCGGTATGTATGGCTTCAAGGCTACTGGGTTTGGAATTACACCCTACTTAAAAGCTACAGCATGTTACTATTTTATAGATGCTGGTAGAAGATACATGACTCAGGTAGAGACATAGGATTTGATTATTCATAGCATTGCAATAGCATGAACATTATTTGTATAGGACCCTTTTGCTGCGTAGGTATTATGGGAGTGGCCTAATATGGTCCAGATGGATACAGCACACACAGTGGTGGTGTGTTGCAGCTTGGGGAACTCAGTATGTTTATAGTAAATAGTAAGTAAGTTTGCTCTTTGTCCCAGAGAAAGCTATTACCTCATCTCTCAAGGTTGCTTGATGCAAATGCAACACTGAGAAATTTACATTTTTAATATACCCAGCAAGACATGGGAGCACAAGGACCCATGGAAAAGTGGCTCTTCTAACAGTTACGTTCCATCAGGAAGTAGTATTGAAGGGACTTACCGGAGGCAAGAGTCACTGGGTCACCTATATGACAATAAGACGCAAAGTAAGTGTAATTTAGAGAGGAGACCTTCAACCTGGAATATGTTTATATTCAAGTGAGAGTTTTTCAACTGTTTCTCAGTCTCTTGTCTTTAGCAGTCTCCTGTTACCTTAAAAGTCTTCCATCAACAACAGCTAATAGTGCACATAGTCTCTGATTTCGTTTTGATTTCAAGTGAAGGCTTTATTAAAACCTAAGACCTTTATTAAAATAATATGGAGCTGATAATTTTCTGAGAGTATCTACTGAGTGTGTGGCTTATTCTTCTGGTAACTTGCAAATGTTTTTAAATTTTTCTTTTATTTATTTAGTTAGTTTTTATTGTTAAATTTGTTGGAGTGACACTGGTTGATAATGATTACATTGTTTCCAGGTGTACAATTCTACATTACATTGTCTATACATTGCATTATGTGCTCACCACCCAGAATCAGCTCTCTTTGTATCAGAGTTTTTTCTTTATCCCCAACTTTTTATTTTATTTTATTTTTTTTAATTCAGTTTATGGTAATTAAGTTAACACATTTAATCTGGAAACTTACCTTTTTAGTTTAGGAAATTATTGTTGCATTGTGCCCTCAAAAGTGCCTCATTTTCATTTTCTGTTTATTTCTTTCAGGAACTCTTGTCAGGTACTGGAACTAACCTAATTGGTTTTGTCTTTTTCTTAGTTTTATTCCAACTAACCGGTATAGCATTTATACTTTGGAGGAAATTTTCCTAATTTGTTTTATAATCCTTCATTTGACTTTCTCATTTTACCTAACATTTTCAATATTCAAGCACTCTTTCTTGATCTGCGTTTCCCCTTTCCTATTTTTATTTTATTGTTTTATTGTTTTAGGTATTTTGTTCTTATGTGATGTGTATATTCTTATATTCTGGAGGATATTGGTTGTAATTTTTTTTTTTTAAGTTTATATTTTCTTTATTTTGGGCTTCTATTTTATTTTGGTCTCTCGTATTTGAAGCTCCGCCCTATTATTTGGTCATGTTTAACCATTCATATTTAGGAGAGATATATAAAGCTGACTAGAAGTTGTGAGACTTACAGAGTTCACAGTAGGAATGCTCCAAATGTCCATTTCTGGAGATTTTACTCTGGGGTTGTTCAGTTTCTCTTAGAGGAGAATCTTCTAATCTTCCTGTAATAGGGGCTGAGCATCTGTCTGGCTGCCAGCTGACCTGAGCAAGAAAAATGGCTTGGTGTGTCTGTTGCTCAGCATGTAAACTTTTGTTGAATTACTACATTTTTAGTAAAATGTTTCATGTGGTTCTCTGATTAATTCCTTGACTCTCAAACTTTCCTGGTAAAAGTGCACAGAACATACCTTTTGGCAAACTGAATGGCTGAATGTTAAAATCAACGTGAGCCTGAGGCTGAAGCCCAAGTCACCATCATCTCATACAATGAAGTGTGTAGGCATGCAAGAATAAATCTGAACTTTAAGAGTTTGAATTATTACTACAGTAATACTAAAAGTATGAGTAGTCACATTTTAAGATTTAACATCACATTGCACAAAGAATACTTTTCTGCCACTGCCAGCTGCTTGGTTGCTTCCATATCACTAAAGTTTCTATTTGTGATAATACTCACTTTCAGCGAAAATGTAAGTTAGAAAACAACAGTTTTTCAGCAACTTACTTTGATTCAACCAGTGTTTCTGTTTACAGCCAAGCTTCTTATTACTTTCTTCAGAGGTAACAATTGAGTTTAAATTCCTTAACTTTTTTAGGATTTTATAACATTTCTGGTTTGTTTATTCATGTGCCCATCTGGAGACTTTTGAGTTTTAGCTATTTGCTTTTCATCTTTCAAATACTTGTTGATCTCTCTTGTTCATTTGTGGTCCCTTCTCAAAACCTGTAGATCATTAATACTGCGAGAGCATTCCTTGATAATAACTTTCTTGTAGTGTTGTAGGGAGGCTTGAGTTTAAAAAAAGAATTATACAGTCTTCTCAGGAGTTTATAGTTTGGGGCTAGGGTCTTAAGGCTACAAAGAATAACATGTTATAAAATGTAGTACTTCCAGGAGTTTGCAATAAAAGGGTAATAGAAGTTACTTTTTTTTTTTTAGCATGCAGAAAACGTACCCCTATCCTTGTGAAAAAAAGTTGTACTTTAGAACCAGGTTGGAAATCACTCATTGCAATAGCCATATCAAATATTTGAAATTGGATTTTTTAAGAAAATGTTTTCTTTCAAACTTGTTTTTGCTGAACTTTATACTTCTCTTTGAGCTCATAAAGCATTTTTAACTATTGTATAATGTCTACTAGGTGCCTTAAGAAACAAGGACTAGTTAAATGTGCTCAGACTACATTCTGTATTTTTGTTCAAAATTCAAAATTGTTTGATTCTTTGTGGACTGAAACTATTTTAGTCTAGAAGTGTTTTAAATAACTTCAAACTATTTTACATGATAGGGTTGGGCCCTTCATTGCATAATGCTTTAAAAGCACCAGTTTAAGAAATATTTAAAACAAAATTTCTGAATCAAGCATGTAAGTATGAGTATATTAAGTGTTTAGAACAATGCACATTACAAGTGAATGCACTAGTGTTCTAAAGTAGTAATCACTTATAACAGCTTAAGAGCCTCAGTGATATACATACATCAAGAATTTGACATCATATGTCTTAAAATCCTTTATGTTCAAGTTGTTGCATTGATTATGCTCAGAGGAAGCATTATAAGAAGCAGCTAGGTCTTGTTCATTTCATGACATATCAAAATGTAGAGGCATAACAAATAAAGGCATCATGAAGATTTATATTATAGTTTACAATTTATAAAACTCCTTCACATATATTGTTTATTATAACCTCTAGTAAATTTTGTGATGTAAGTGAAGCTTAAAATTAACTGAGCTTCTACCAGTGGTAGACTTAAGTAGCCTATCCTACAACTAGAATTCCAAGATTCCAAGATTCCTACAATTCCAAGATTATATTTGCAGCTGCTATTTGACCCAAATATTTGTGGTTCTCTGATGACTTTTTTTATATGATTGTTAGTTGGCAATGCTGGGGTTTTTTTAGTAACTTAAAAAAAATATTTTCCTTTTACTTCCAGAATGGAAGAGAGTGATGTATTTGATATAAAATTCTGCTTAACATATTTTTTAAACTACCACAAAGGCATAAATTAGAATGAGATCTAAAATGGAAAATAGTGTTTTTTTCTATGTTTCACATAATTTTATAAAATTGCAAATGAAAGTTTTCTAAATTACTTAAAATTTTGTCTTATAGATACTACATTTCGAAAGGTGCTATTGTGGATCAACTTGGAGGAGACCTAAATTCAACTCCTTTGCATTGGGCTACAAGGTTTAAATTTGCTTCTGGACTTTTTGTCTTTGATTTCTTTATCACTAAGGAATGTTTTTTATTTATTTATTATTTTAATGATATTCTAAAATAAATGGGAGCACTTATGCCAATGATTAATATCATTAATATACTAATGTAGTACTGTCCAGTGTTACCTGTATTAGAATCAGAGTTTATTGTATTGTCCAAGTGTCCATGCTTGTATTAATTTTGTTATGTGTGTTTGTAAATATAATGCTTTTGCAGCCTATATTTACAATTAAAGAAGTTCCC
>PVKE010022323.1:0-25676 GCA_004027555.1 Craseonycteris thonglongyai | reverse complement strand
TACGGTATGTATTAACATAAAAATTATTTTATTTTTTTGCTGCTCAAGTTTTTTTTTTTGTTTTTTTTTTTAAGATTTATTTTTATTGTTTTTGACAGAGAGAGATATATACAGAGACAGAGAGACAGGGAAGGGCCCAGAACAGTCTCCATAGTTGCACATCAATGGTTTTCCACATAGTTTCATTCCACAGGTGGGCGCAGGGCTGCACAGGGCAGGAACTGGGCCAGGGTCTCACCCCGGTGAGAACTGAACTGAAGGCACTCCCCAGTTCAGCACATGGGTCAGCATGGGCCGGGGCCGGGACTCAATCCTCTGTCCCTGTGGCTGCAAAGTGAGCACTTAACCCACTGAGCCATCCCAGTTTCCCCTGCTCAAGTTTTATAAACATTCAATATTTTAGAGATTATTGTACTTTAAAAAAAAAAAAAAATGTTAACTTCTTTGAAGAAGCTCTATGGTAAAGGTAGTGGTTTTCAACCATATTTTAAGCACCAGAACCCTTTTTCCAAATGACATCTTTCATAGATCCTGGAGCCCACCTGCCCTCTGTGGTCTCTGTGGATCTAGTCTTCTGTATTTCTTCCTACTCCCCACCACCATGACCCCTAAAGCACTCTGGGGAACACCATTTGAAAGCCAGCAGTGTAGTTGGATGAGTGCAACTTGTGCAAGTCTCTGAACCTTAAGAACCCAAGAGAGCCTCATTTGCTTCTTTTCTGAATTGTAGATGAAAGGTGGAACTTTTAGCTCACCTATTTCATCCTTTTTCATCACTTCGATTTGGAAGATGGGCTTTTTTTTCATAGCTATAGAACTAATGAGTAACTTCATTTCTAAAAACTCATGTACATCATTTAAGTGCATCACAAATTTAGGAAAATGTATAACTCCAACTTCTATAACAAACTAAATTAATGATACACCTTTTATATTAGGAAGGATATTTTTATTGTATTTTTGAAAATAATGTTAGTTATACTCTGAATTAGTCATATGTCTTAGCTTTTCCTTCAGAGAACACACACTTCTCAATCTACTACAAACTTTTTAACATAGGGTCTTAAACACAATGATCCTGAAAAGCAATAGGGAGTAGAAGTGCTATAAAATGGTGTGTATGTGTGTTCTTTGGTCATCCACTCATAGTGTGCCTTTCCTCCTAAAGGTCCCCTCAGGGGACTTCACCTTGAGAGAAATGTAGCCTTATGCTATCTCCTGTCTACTGTCTGAAAATAGTGGCCTCATATAGTTGACCCTTTTAAATAGTTGTTTATGGCAGAAGAGCCAGCTCGGTGCCAGTTATTCTGTTAGGACCCAAAGTAGAAATTTTTCCCTGTACCATTTTACGCTGAGCTTATAGAAGCCATGGTTTTGGCCAGACTTGGAAGGTGGTCCCTTAGTGGGTAGCTTTATCCTTACCATTATTGGGCAGCTCATCTGCTACTGTAATGTTTTTCACACATTAGGAGGCATGAAAATCATTGTGAGAAACATTGTTTTGGGGCCCTTTATGCCCCTGGCAAAGGACTTGTCATGTTATACATAATCTAAAACCTGCCCCACTGTGTGTAAGAATTAAGGAATTCTGAATATACAAAGAACTCTACTAAATCATTGAAAGAAAATCCCATAGAAGAATTGGCTAAAAGGCTATGAATAGACAATTACAAGGAGGAAATGCAGATAACCAATAAGTAGATACTCAACCTCATCAGGTCAGGAAGAAATGAATATGTTTGGTTATATATTAATACATTGTCAACATAGAGAAATGGATATCCTCACACATTGCTGTTTTGAGGTGAGAATATATATTGGTACAGATTCTTTAGAGGACAATTTGGCACTACCTATTGAGACAAAAAAGCAAAAGCCTGTGACCCATGTATTGTGTCTTCTAGGCAGCTCCCTAGAGAAATAGTGTATACAAGGAGCTTCATGCAAAAATACCAGAAAATGTTAGCAAAATACAGCAAGCAACATAAAAGTCAATCAATGTGAAAAGGTGTTTTCATACTATGTTATGAGCTTGATGTGTATGTAACAATATGGATAAACTTCCAAGATGTATTGTTTACTGAAAGTTGCAAAGCAGTATAGTATGGTGCCACCTAAGTAAAAGTCACCACACTTACAAAAAAATACAGTCGCTTCTGTGGTGTGTTCACATGTGTGTGTAAAGGCATATAAAACAAGGTGCCCACCTAGCAATGGTTTCCTCAGGGGAAGGTGAAGGACTGTGGATGGTAGGTAGTAATAGAAGGGGACTTTAGTCTTATGCCTAGCATTTTCTTTTTTTAAAAGAGAATATATCCATCTGTTTTTTGTATTAATTAAAGTTACGCAATTAAAAAAATAAAGCCTAGCTCATGTTTACACTGACCCACCTATTCCCAGCCAGCCAAGTGACTGTTTCCCATGGATGTGGGTATGGATGGCAGAGGGTGTATGTGGGGCCAGGGGTGTGTGCAGGGTCACACCTGTGTTTGGCCCTTGTTACAAATCTATGGAAAGTGCGGTGACTCTGGGAGAGTTGGGGGAGCAGTGAATACTCCCTGTCACCCTGCAGCGAGGGAGGGAGGCCTGAAAGCTGTTTGCTCCCTGTCCTCCCGGAAGGCGCTTTTGTTTCATCCAACCTCCAGGGGTGGAATCCAGAGGAGGTTCTGACTGTAGGAGCGCAGCTCTTTCCTTGTTCAGCTCTGTGTGGTACTTGGCATCCTCCCCTCTGTTCAGAATACTAGGTCAGCTCCAGCCTGTGCAAGTTCTCATTGGTGACCTTTTCATTGGTGCCACAGTTATCTCTGTATTCTGCATTATTTATTCAGTCTTCTTGGCAGTGATGTCTGCACTTGGGCGGGCCAGCTCAGCACAGTTTGGTGGTGGGAGTGAGGCAACTACAGGAATGGAACCAGGCCAGGGCTAGTTCGTATGTACGGAGACTGGATGATCAAAGCCAGATGCACAGGCCCGTGCCCCTGCTTAGAACCACAAAGCAGCCTCCCCTGCCAGGTAGTTCACCTAACGCCTCATGGGCAAGAGCCTCGAAAGGGACCTGTTGCTGTTTTTCTTTGTAAGCCTTCCTTTGTATTACTGTCATTGAAGGAAGTGTGGTACACAAAAGCGATATCTGGATCACGCCAAAGAATCAAGGTTTTATTATAGAGCTGTAATTAATCTTAATTGTTTAGAAATAATCTCATTTTCCTAACATGCAGGATTTTAAATGCCTGAGGAAATCCCCAGTGGCAGAACTGAAGACTTTTTACATTAGGAGAAACCTGTGACTCAGTTCTCTCAGCTTGTTGTTTCTTCAGTCCCCTCCCTGATTCAGTTACAGTATTGCTGCATCTAGGTCCATGGAGATGATCAACCTTGTAGTAGACAATCAACCTTGTAGCAACCTTGAGTAATTGGATGTTATCTGTCTAGACTTTAATGGCATCTTTTATAAATTTTTTAAAGGAGCTCCAAATGACTTACCTTCATGTTTCCTGTTTCAAAATCTATAGAAGCCCTATATAGTGAGTGGATTATCTCCTCTACTCTGCACATGGGAAAAACAGAGCAAACAAGAATTTTGATATGTCAGTGGGAAAAAGTTCTCTTTTCTGTGACGGTCCTGATGGTCCATTTGTTCATTCATTCATTCATCATTTGCTGTGCAAACACGGACTGACGGCCCACTGTATGCTCTACATTGCATTAGGACCCAGGATTCAGTGATAAGCCCACCATAGGGTTCCTGCCTCGGGGAGCCTCAGCGTCTAGGCCTTAGAGAGTCATGCAGACAACAAAAGTAAATGCAACAGAGGTCAGTGTGCCACGGGAGACTCAGTAGTGAGATGACATCGAGGGGGGGGGGGTTGGGTCCTGACCTTCTCCTCCTGTGGGGAGGCAGATAAACTTCCCCGATGGTATGAATCTGGATGCTGAGTCCTAAAGGATGGACAGGTGATTACTGAGCAAAGTAGGCCAGGCTGAGAACCCCTCCCAAGGAAAGGGCAAATGGGGCATGACGGGAGGAAGAGACTTAGAGTTGGAACATGTGGCTGAGGACGAGGCTTGGGAAGGAGGAGGGCCCAGGCAGGGACTGTGGATCTATGTGAGGACTTGGGCCTTTGTCCTGAGAACAGAGAAGAGTCTGTATGGAGAGATTTCATGAAGAATGACATGAGCAGAATTGCAAGTTGCAAAGGTGACCCTGGCCGTCCCTTCCGGTAGAAGAGCGGGCATGGGTGGCCAGTCCAGCACTGCAGTGGAGCCCAGGGATCCGTGGCAGTGGCATGGGATGGGGTGGAAGAGTGGGAGAGGAGTGCACTGGGAGTAGGTAGGGTGGCAGGGAGGGGCCGATGTGCCAGTACACATGGAGGTGCCTCTCCCTGCCTTGGGAAACAGATCTGGAAGATGTGTTTGAAGCAGGTGGGAGTTTGAAGGCAGGGATCAGGGAGGGAGGATCATCATGAATTCAGTTTTGGACTTGTTGCTTATAATCCTTGAGACACAAACCAAGAGAATCTTCATGTCTGATGTGGTTATTCCTCTTCCTCCCATCTATACTCTGAAGTACTGTATTTTTCCATCTAAAAGATGATACTTTTGTCTAAAATTGTTAGACCAAAAATTGGGGGTTGTCTTATACACAGGAGTAACTTGTATATTGATTTCTTAATGTTGGGTTAGAAAAGTAGGTGTTGTCTTAGCCATGGGGCATCTTATACACTAAAAACTGCAGTATTTCTCAAGTCTGGGAAAATTAACAAGTTTTTGCCAAAGTGAGCAATTTACTGTTCTTGGTGACAGAGTTAAGACATGATGAAGATATACGAGGGCTGTCCAGAAAGTATCCAGCCATATAACCACTCTCGCTATATTAACAATGGTTGGATTTTTTTCTGGATAGCCCTCATATTTCACTTTCAATAAAAGAGAAAAAGAAATTAAACTTGAACTTAAAATATTCACCACTATCACCACTTCCCTGCCCTTCTCGATGTCTGTTTCCCACCTAGGCCAACTACACAGACCCCCAGAGCAAGCTTCGGTTCAGCACCATTGAAGAGTTTTCCTACATTCGGAGGCTGCCATCCGACGTTGTCACTGGCTACCTGGCCCTGAGAAAGGCCACAAGCATCGTTCCCTGAGCCTTGAGAAGTGAACATGAAGTGGAAAACTGTTTCAAAGGCAGACTTTGGACCCATGATTTTGTTTCATGGAAACAAACTCATTCTGCTGTCAATCTGGAAATGTCAGTGCTGTGCCTTGGAAAGAATGTTTGGCTTTAATTTCAGGGTTTTTTTGTGTGTGTTTTTTTCCCCTGTGTTTTTCCTCCAAGTGTGATATTTCCTGTTGAGTTAAATTATACTTCATTTGTTGTCTCAAGTAAAGTTGTTTGACAAGGAAATATAAAACTGTGCTTTCCTTTTTTTTTTTTTAAGATGTATTTTCATTGTTTTTGACAGAGAGAGACAGAGACAGAGAAGGGGGAGGGCCCAGAGCAGTCTCCACAGCTGCACGCCATCAGCCCTCAACATTGCCTTGCTCCACACAGGTGGGTGGGGGCTGCACAGCCCCTGTGAGCTGGGGGCCAAATTGGAGGCCTCCCACATGGGAAGCACACCCCAGTTCAGTATATGGGTCCACATGGGCCAGAGCTGGGATTCAGTCCTTAGGCCCTAGCACTGCAAAGCCAGCACTCAACCCACTGAGCCATCCTGGCTTCTCCTAAAACTGCTTTTCATTTAACCCAAGTACATCCCCGAATTTTTGCTTCAAAGTTTTGAACTCTCTTGTAACACATTTAAAGACTCTCTAATGAATCCTGACAACAGGGCTGGATTATTCCCAATCCTAGTGACTCTCTCTTTAGAGCATATTAGGTTTTCTCTTTGATTGGAAGGCTTGGAGGAAGTCCAAGATTGGGACTGGAGAAGAAAGAGCTGAGTAACTTGCCCATCACCCTGGGCGGGCCCTCTTGCCTTGTGCCTCAGCCTGAGGAAATCAGCCTCTCTTTTCAGCTTCCAGAGCCAGGAGAGATACATGTCTGTTACTTCAGCCACCCAGTCTGTGGCATTTTGTTGTAGCAGCCCAAGCTGATGAAAACCCATTTCTGGAGGTGCGATGTGAACATTGACACCCTTCCATGAAGAGCTTTTATCCCGGACCAGAATGCTGCCTGCCCCTTTGACCAAAGCCGGCTCCAGAACACAGTGTTTGCTTCCCCGTCCTGTGAGAAGTCTTTCTGGGCCAGATGGGGAGGGTGGAGATGTGCCCTGAGCCTCTCTGAGCCCTACTCCCACATTTCTCTAGGGAGGACAGTGGAACTGGACCCTGGGGTGTCTGGGCCAGAGATGCCTCTACTTTGGGGTGTTGGGCACCCAGGTCTCTTCTTTTGGAGGGAAAGCTCCTCCTGCACACCTTTTAGAAAAAAGAAGAAAAAAAAAGCTGAGAATCAGCCAGGAGAGCAGCCGGCTGGGCATTTGGTAGCTGCCCAGAACCTGGCTTTTCTCTGGATGCAAAGCAACCCCTGTGCCACTCAGTACCTTCTCAGTAACTAGTGTGACTTCTCCCTCCTTCCATAAAAGGGACTGAGTTGATGGCCAGGAGAGGCAGGGGAACCTTCCCTAGGCCCATGAGCACTGAAGCATTTGAACCCCCGGTACAAGGTCCTCAAACCTGAACAATATCAGAATCACTTGAGGCCTTGTTGTAACACAGATTGGGGACCCCACCCCTGGAGTCTGAGTCACCAGGTAAGAGGTGGGGCCCCAGCATTTGCATTTCTAACAACTGATGCTGATGTTACTGGTCGGGACCTCACATTGAAACCCACTGCTGAAACGGAAGCTCTAAAAGCCTGAGGCTGTTTCTTGGGTCCTTGTTCCTGTTCTTCCTGTGAGCAGTCAGCCTAGGAAAACCCCCCAGTTTCCCTTTTGGTGGGACAGGAGTAAGTGAGCCAAGGGCCCTTCCTGCTGCATTTCCACCTTCTATTATACAATGAAAACTTGGGGCAGGTGCACTTTTTTCCCATGAAGGACTCCCCAAATTGGATAGAGCCACTAACACTATTTTTACACAGACTGCTTGGTGCTACCTCAGACCTGCCTATTCAGTGTCCTGTGCCAGGGTCCACAGTGAAAGAGGATCCCCTGCCTTGCACACCCCTACCATGGGGACCCACAGATTGTTGCCTCTGTGGGCTTCTCACAGTTCCTGCAACTGTGTGCCATGAGCCCTCTTTCAGTCACTTGGGACCCATTAAAAGGCAGATTCCTGGGCCACACGTTGTAGACCTTCTGACCTATGCAGGCAGTGAGGCCCTGGTATCTGCATTTAATACATATCCCAGGGTGAATGTGACTCACAGAAATGTGAGAACCGCCACCTTCTGCAGGCAGAGGGGAAGTACGTGTGCTGGACACCTGGCTCCCCTCTTTCCTGTTCCCCTGCCAGCCTCTTTTTGCCAGAGAACTGAGTACCAAAGGTCAGGTCATCTCTTTCACCCCAAGCAACTGGGGCCCAAGATGAGCCAAACTAAGCTTCAAGTTGTGAACGGTTCCAACAATGAATCCCATAGGTATTGGAACCGGCGGGTAGTTTTGTGTTGCCGTTTCCTTTGCTGGCCATGCCTGACCCAGTAGCTCTCCACCCTGGCTGCACGTTAGCCTCACTTGTGTTGGTGGGAAGGAGGTGGGAAATGTAAAAAATACCCAGGGATTCTGATTCAACTGCCTGGGCTGGGGCCTAGGCATAGTATTTTTTTGGAAGATTTATTTTTATTGTCTTTAACACAGAGAGAGAGACAGAGAGAAGGGGGAGGGCCCAGAACAGTCTCCATAGTTGCACATCATCGGTTTTTCCACATAGTTTCATTCCACAGGTGGATGCGGGGCTGCACAGGGCAGGAACTGGGCCGGGGTCTCACCCTGGTGAGAACTGAACTGCGGGCACTCCCCAGTTCAGCATATGGGTCCGCACGGGCTGGGGCCAGGATTCGATCCTCAGCACCTGGGGCTGCAAAGCGAACGCTCAACCCACTGAGCCATCCCGGCTTCCCCGGCATAGTATTTTTTAAACTCCCCAGGTGATTCTCATGCGCAGCCAGTGTCGAGAACCCTTGCTGTAACTACAGAGAGTATTTCACATAGCGTATGTTTTCTTCAAAGATTAGCTGGCTGTGTTCATCCCTGGGGTGTGTGTGTGCTCGTTTAGGATTCCTTTTCAGACAACTTCCCAGCACTGGAGTTGGAAACATAAATGTCACTAATGACTCCTTCCTCTTCCATCTTGGCATGTCCAGTGGACTACCTTGTTAATCCTGGCATTGGCCTATGGGATCCAAAGAATAAAGTCAGCCTCTTAAAAGAGAAAACAATTAGCTAAGAAATCAGATTGTTTTCTTAAGATGAAACGGAGGTCCAATCTACTCTTGAGTGGAGTTGGACACTTTCCCAATATCTGATACTTGTCTTCACTTTAAGAGGAGAGCAATCTATTACTGGACAGAGTTCAGAACTACCTGTCATGTTAGACAAATGCTTCCCAGAGCTTGGAGCAGTCTGGGTGGGTGAGGGGGACCCATTTTGTCCCTATCTCCCCAGTTAAAGCATGCATCCATCTGGATTTTGAATGTATTTTATAATTAGGCCCAAAATGTTTTCAATGAGGAATCTCTCATTTCTGAACCCCTGGCCATTGGAAAGAGACATCAGACACTTGATTCTGTTTCTAGTGACTCATACGTGTGAGTTGGGAGTCCTTAACTTAGTAAAAATAAAGGGTAAGGAAGAAACCAATGGAGTATGAAGTAAAGAAACCTGTCTGAGTAGGACAGAACAAACAGGACAGATAACTCAGGAAGAGACTGAAAATGACATCTTCTTACAAATGATCAGTGTTATTTAAAAATAATGTTTTTGGGAATGCCAGAATGGCTCAGTGGGTTAAGCGCTCGCTTTGCAGCCCTGGGAGACTGAGGATCGAATCCCAGCCCTGGCCCATGCGGACCCCTGTGCTGAACTGGGGTGTGCTTCCCATGTGGGAGGACCCCTGTTCCGTTCTCGCTCCCTGGTTTGGCCCCTGGCTCGAGGGGGCGTGCCTCCCATGCAGCAAGCCCCCAGCCCAGTTCCTACCCTGCATGGCCCCGCCCACCTGTGTGGAACAAAACCATATGGAAAACTGATGATGTACAACTATGGAGACTGCTCTGGGCCCTCCCCCTTCTCTCTCTCTCTCTCTCTCTGTCTCTCTCTCTGTCTCTGTCAAAAACAATAAAATAAATCTTAAAAAAAAGATAATGTTCTTACTGATAGGAATGTGTGAGCCCGATTTGGATCCTGATTCAAACACACACAAAGAAAACAAAACATTTTTAAAACAATTGGAAATTTGGTATTTGATGATATTTAGGGATTCATGAATAACTTTGTTTGTTTGTTTTGTTTTATTGTTTTTGACAGAGAAAGAGAGAGAGAGAGAGAGAGAAATGAACTGGGGGCACTCCCCAGTTCAGCACATGGGTCTGCCAGGGCCAGGATTCGATTCTGGGTCCCGGCGCTGCAAAGTGAGCGCTTAACCCACTGAGCCATCCCGGCTTCCCCATGAATAACTCTTAGTTGTGATAATAGTCTTATACTGTTCAGAGAAATGATTCACATCCTTTAGAGATACATACTGAAATACTTATGGATGGAATGAAGATGTCTGGGATTTGCTTCAGGATAATACGGTGAAGAGGAAGTAGGTGGGTGTAGTGATGAAACAAATTGGCTGTGAGTCAACAACTGTTGAAACTGAGTGAGGGGTGTGTAGAGGTTTATTATACTATTCTACTATCAGATGTTTTAATTTTTCCACAATAAAAACTTTTTAAAAAGCATATGATGTTTTTATTACTCAGTTGTGATGCATTTTTACCTTACATTGGTGGTCTGCATTAGCTAAAAGTGGTTTATGGATGCTGAAAGTTTGAGAAATGCTACCTGAGTGATATAAGATCTTGATTAGGGAAAATACCTATTTCTAAAGCATTTCACGAAGAATAGGGTGAAAGCAAAGAACCATAAGGCAGGTGAAGTTATTCCCTAGATGTTCTTAACAGAGGTCCTCATGTGTGTTCTGTTGGCTGCCGGATTATTTCCTGTGTAGAGGTGGGCGTGGGAGTAGAGAAACTAAACACATCAGCTTCGAATTTCTCCTGGAATATAAATAAATTGTGCTAGAGTTGGTTTGAGATGCATTAGAATGACTGATTATGGTTTGAGAAAATATTTGTTGATCTGCTTCCTTGTAGAATCTGCAGTATTTTTATATGCTACACAGAGAAGATGAGGTCATCAAAGAACTAGACATGGACAAACTGTTTTGGTTCAAAGAATTGCTTTCATTGAATTTTGACTGGTTTATGCTTTTGTGTTATTTTAAGGACTTGCATTGAAAGAAATGGGGAGATACAGCCCTATAAAACTTCCTATTGTATCTGTTGCAGAAATATCCCCCTCAAGCCTTGCAGGGTGACACCCAGACAAGGAGACTGATAGCCTAGGTTTCAATGTCCTTTCTACAATTGACTAACTCTCTGGTCTTGGGCAAATTTCTAACTTGCTCTCAAATTCTCAGTTTCCTTATCTGTAAAATGGACATCACAATAGTATCCACCCCATACGATTGCCAGGATCAATTGAGAAAATGTTGCAAGAGCCTTAAACTCAGTTTCTGGACAGTGTGCCCAGCAAGTGGGAACTATGAGCATTCACTTCCATCTAGTGTCCGCACCATAAAGGTGTGTCTCTTCTTGGCCTACCCAAAAACGTGTACCTTCTACCTGATTATTTTTTTCTCTTTTTTGTGGTTCCTAGGACTCTTACATCCAAAATTTCAGCCTACTTATAGTAACTAAATAACATCATCTGATCAACATTTCCGTGTGCTCATCTCATTGCTGGCTCTATCAGCTTCCCCTTGTCTTTTTCATTGCTTATCTTGGTCATTTATTCTATCCTTTATTCTGTGTGTTTTCTTTTTTGGAAGGATTAATCTTATTGTTTGAGAGAAGGCAAGAGAGAGAGCCCAGAGTTGTTTCCATAGTTGTACATCATTAGTGTTGTTTATTTTTTGGACAGTTTCATTTCACACAGGTGGATGTGGGGCTGCATGGGACAGGGACTGAACTGGGGGCCTCCCTCATGGGAGGTGAGAACCTCCACTGCCATCCCGGTGGTTAACCAGCTGTGTGCCGCAGTTCAGCATGTGGTTTTGCACAGGCCAGGGCTGGGATTCGATTCCTGGACTTCGCAGTTGCAAGGCAAGTGTTCAACCTGTTGAGCCATCCTGGCATCTATTCTGTGCATTTTTATAAGCTGGCTCAACGTTTTTATGGAGCAAGAGAAGGAGTAAATAACTAGTTAAATAAGTGATCTGTAACCAAGGCCAGGAGAAGGGAAGCGTCATGAGGTAGAGAGCAGAGGACTCTAAAGAATGAGCTCCTCCAAAATAAGAGAGAGAGGAGGGGCCAAAAGAAACCACCTACTGGACATCTTCAAAATCTTCATTGCCTTATATATTCCATGGTATTCATCATGTATGCTGCCATTGTTTCCCTGTAATAATGGGCCATAAAACTGTTTTTAAAAGGGGGGGGGCAAGTTGCCTATTTGTTTTTGGTGACAATGTTGGGTCTGAAAACGGGGCACCTTTCTCCCCACTGCACACACAGGACCCCTGGATTCAGCCTGGTTTTCTTCCATGACTCGGTGGCCTCTGTCCATTGGTGCTGTCCCAGCTGCAGACAAAGATGTTCCTGGGAAGAGACAATGTTTTCCTGGCCAACAGGATGCTGACTGCTGACAGGCACGGAGTGTGTACCAAACACACTGCTCTCCTTCACTCAGGGTCAGGAAGATGAGTCACCTCCACAGCCCAGGTGATTGGGAACCTCAGGTCTTTTTCCATTGTGAATGCAGAGGGGCATGGCCTGCATTTTGCAATGTGGAATCGAGCAAAGGGTTTTTTCAGGGACCCAGCTGAGGCCTTGGTGACTGATAGCTCCCCTCATAACCACTGGGGAGGAAACTGCTAACTAGAGATAAAGATGAGAGAGTTTCTGGTCTTTTCAAAGAAAAAGTCCCTTGCAAATGAAATGTCCTAAAAGTACACACATTAGCACAATGTCCCCACAAATCTTTTTTTTAATTGTTTTGGTTTTTTTTTGACAGAGAGAGAGAGATACAGAGACAGAGAGAGGGGGAGGGCCCAGAACAGTCTCCATAGTGGCACATAATTGGTTTTTCCACATAGTTTCATTCCACAGGTGGGTGCAGGGCTGCACAGGGCAGGTACTGGGCCAGGGTCTCATCCCGGTGAGAACTGAACTGGGGGCACTCGCCAGTTCAGCATATGGATCTGCATGGGCCGGGGCTGGGATTCGATCCCTGGTCCCCAGGGCTACAAAGCGAGCACTTAACCCACTGAACCATCCCGGCTTCCCCTCCACAAATCTCTTGCTTGCCTATCTGGAAGGTTTTGTAAAGAAACAATAACCTAAGTATTTGTGTCCACTCGTACCATTTTCTCTGAAATTCAGTGCTTCCATTTCTTTGCTTATGGAGTGGCAGGGGGCCAATAGCTATTATCTCAGACTCAGAGACAAACGTGGCTACAGGAGTCAAAGAGAAAGACAAGACAGAACATTCTAGAAATGGAGTGTGTAGGTGAGGACTTTGGGGTTTGGGAGAGCAAAGGTAAGCCCTTGTGGTAGCACTGCCTGTCCCTCATTTCCCAGAGAAAACGGGGCTCAGTGTGTGGGTACTCTCTCAGAAAGCTGATTTCCTAAGCCCACAGTAAGGTCTATCTTTTATTTGTAAAAAGCCTCTTGTTTATTTGTTTTCCTTCTTTGTCTTTTTTCTCTAATTTAAGTGAGTAGAAAAAAAGCCTTATGATACAAATAGCCGTGAAAACAAACACATATAGTATATTGCTAAGTGAATTTAAAAAATTACAAAACCATAGGTGAGCCCTAATTCTGTAGTAATAAAAACATAAGAAAGGAAGTGACATGATTCATGCAACAGTTGTCTCCTTTGGAGAAGGGAGTAGATTTGGGAAGCTTATACTTCTTACTCTGAAATCTAGAATTTTTGGAAAGAGCACACAGTAATTTTAAAAGAGCAAAAAACTCAATTTAGGAGCTCTGGTTTTGGAGCACATACTTTTCCTGTAACTTGAGTTGAGGTTGGAGCCTCCTTCCCAGTTGGAGCCTCCTTCCCAGTTGGAGCCTCCTTCCCAGTTGGAGCCTCCTTGAAAGCCTCCTGGCCCTGCCCTGCCCATCATAACCTGGGGCACTCTTTGCCCTGCTCTGTGTCAGGGAACTCCAGCTCTTCCTGACAGCCCAATGACTGCACCTAAAGAAATGCAAAGCACCGTCCCCTCTCCCCACACTACATTCTTTTCATTTAATACTCATTACAGCCCTGTGAGGTAGATACAGCAGTGTGTCCACTTTACATCTGAGGAAATTGAAGTTCATGGGGCAAAACCACTTAATGACTAGGAGGCAGGGAAGGCAGTGAGCCAGCCCCCCTCCATCCCCGTACAGGGTTCTTTTCAGCCCCTTTGGGGGCAGAAGCTTGGCTTGGTGCTACCTGAGGACAGTGAGAAGTTGCACAGGGACGCCCCCTGGATGTAACATGAGGAGGCTGAAATGACCATGCAAGTGCTTATTCCCATGGCACATTCTGCAATGGTGAACTTCACGTGCAACTTGGTGAGGCCACAGTACCCGGATATTTAGTCAAACACCAGTCTAGATATTGCTGAGAAGGTATTTTTTAGATGAGGTTAACATTTAAACCAGTAGACTCTGAATAAAGCAGGTTACTCTCCATAATATGAGTGGGCCTCATCCAATCAGTTGAAGGTTTTAAGAGAAAAAGACTGAGGTCCTTGAAGAGAAGAGAATTCTGCTTCCAGGCTGCCTTTGAACTCAAGTTGTAACATCAGTTCTTTTCTCGATCTCCAGCCTGTTGGCCTGCTCTTCAGGTTTCAGACTTGTCAGCCCCATAGCACCAGTGTGTGTGTGTGTGTTTGTGTGTACATACATACATGATGTCTGCAAAGTATCCATCCATGAAATATGAAAAATAGAGGCATTTATGGCTGGATTTTTTCCTGACAGCCCTCATACATGCATCTTATTGGCTATTGGCTCTGTGTCTCTGGAGAACCCTAACCTATACACTTTGTCTACAGGAGAAGACAGGGGAGAAACATTTATTTTAAACTACCTTTCCCTGGCTTTCCCCTGGCAATGAGGCTTGTATATCTTACATGCTCTATAAATATTTGATTAAAAACCAACAGGTAGACTAAAAATAAAAGTGCTAGATGGCTTAGTCAGATGTGATATTTATTTAAATGGCTGTTTTGTTCCCTAATGAATCATTGAATCTAATGGAAATGAACAGAAATTGTCTTGATTAAATCAGAGGAGGGAGGGTGGGATCAGTGAGAGGTGAGGTGCCTTCCATTTCTGAAGATTCTTGACCTGTCATTATTTTGGAAACTGTATAGGTTTTGTTTGTCTTTTAAATCAGAGTAAATGGGAACTGGCAGGGCCTGACGAAGAGCTCTAAGGCAGGCATTATTGCCCCTCATCCCCACCTACGTGCCTTGGACCTCTGGCTGGGCAGGTCCCAGTCTGTCCATACACACCCCTCTCCATGGACAAACATCTCCCTTGTTACCATATACACGATACTGAGACTGGCATGTTTTAGGTGTTTTGCCTGGCAGTATTTGCATTGGAAGAACCAAAGAAAGAGCTCTCAATAGGGGGAGCATCATTGCTTTCATTCTATCCAGGAAGGAAGTTGAGGCTCAGGGATATTGGGTGATCTTCCCAGGGCCACAAGGAGTCATGGTCTGAGCTGGTCATGAACCTGCTGGGGAGGGAAAGGGGTCTGGGAGGGCATCCCTGGCTTCGCTGGACTCCCCATTCACCAGGATGTGCGCGGCACTTCTTCAAGACCAGACCCAGATGAAGGGATTGAGACTTTGCCTCCTGGCTTCATCATCCCCAGAGCGACATCTGACTATGGAAGACTACTTCGTAGTCCCCATTTAAAATTTTGACCTAATGTCTCCTTTCAAATAACTTGTGTCTAATACGACATTTCATTTCCCGCAATGTGGCAAGCTCATTCCTCGTCCCCTATCACTTGGGAAGTTCCCTTAGCTTAGCAGTTATCTCTTCCGAAAGCTCTGCCCCTGAATTCCCCATCGCTCCAGTAAAAACCTGGCCGTCTGCAGGGTCCTTGCTGGTTGCCTTGCAGAGAGTCACCAGCGTGAGATCTTTAAGGGCAGGGAGTCTGATACCAAGCAGTGTCTGGCATGTGATAGAGCTTGATAAACACTTGTTGACTAAACCATGGAGATAGTAGAAGTGAGTAAACTGGAGACTACTTCCTTTTTTAGGGGGAAATGACTAGAAATTACTAATTATCTTGCCTGATACACAATGGGTTTTCAGTGTTTATAGAATAATCCTTAAAAGTGAGAGGGTTGTGCTCAGAATAAATTGCCCATCTGACCTAAGTTATACTGTGAGGATTCTAGGATGTATCACGGTCATATCTGGGTAAAAATGTCAATGGCCAGAAAGAGAATGTTTGTAATGTTAAGCTTTTCTCCCATAAGTTTTCTAAAACCATTGGCATTTCTTGTTGCTTGTCTAGAATCTAGTAATTAGCACAAAATTTAGCCCCAAATTATGTATTATAGGTATTTTAAAACTTAAAATTCTAGATGGCACAACTCCAGGGGTCTGCCAATTATTGAAGATAAATAAGATCCACCTGGTCTCAAAATTTCCGGTCAGTTGAACAAATTCAAAATCACTGGGTTTAGATGTTTGGCTTGCTTGTATATGTCCATTTATTTTCATTCCTTCATTCATGTGGGGAATGGATGCCTCCTGTCATAGGAGGCTTAATAAGGCAGTCAAGGAGATAAGACATTGATAAGCAAAAAAAAAAAAAAATGAAGAAGAAGAAGGTCTGTAGGTTACTGATTTATAGACAAGAAGTGCAGGTGCCAAACCTAAAAAGACAATGGACTTTTGTCAAAATGGTCTAATAGTCAAGGAAAACTAGGTAACAAATAATGTGATTAGGAGTGAGGCCCAGCAGGATGGGATAGGCCAGATCTTGAGAAGGATGAAAAAAGAAAAGGGGATAACAAGTATAGAAAAAAAATTTTTTTGGATAATAAATAGCTATTCCATATAGGTGATAAAAATAAATCTGTAGTATTTTTGAAAAATAAAGGCACAAGCCAGAAGACAAAAGGACAGTGGCAGGTCCCCAGGCCAACCCAGAGGAAAGGCAGCCTGTGGCCTGGAGCTGTGACTCAGACAGGAGGAATGTGGCTCAGGCTGCCTGCAGCTGTGATAAGGACAGGATGGGGCACTGCTGAGGACATCCTGGATCAGCCTGGGGACTTTCCATGAGGAGCATATATGGAAATCCATAGCCCAAGAGAATCCTGGCCTGCATGTTGGCAGAGTCCTTGAGTGTAAGCAAGGAGAGAAGAGGGGAACTGCCCACCTCCATCACCAAGACACAGTGGAGGCTGGGAAGAAAACATGGCTGAGGTCCAGTGCTCTGTGCAGACAGCTTCATCTAGACCCAACTGGCTCCTACCTTCCACAGCCCTGCAGCCCAGGCGCTGCGTGGAGTGTCCCTATGCTGTGCAGTTTCTAACCTCTGGATTCAAACTTCAGGTGCGTGGCTCCTACCAGCCCGGTTTGTGCCATACCTGTGCAATGCTTGTGCCTTAATTTACGTAGGAGGCTCCTTTAAACAGCTTCTGCCACTAAGCAAATATCTGTGTTCATAAATTACTCCCATCTGATTGAACAGCACCCCCACAGGATTTCTTCTTTGCATGGTGGTCAAAATCCTTCCTGGGCACCCTCTCACCAGGTACCGGCGGGACCAGGCGCAAGGCAACTTCCTTCCCCTCTAAAGCTCACCACCCAGCAGTGTAAATAAATCACATGGGTTTCCTAGGAAGCTCAGGTCCCTGCCTTATCAGGTTTCTCCACTTCTTTCATTCTATAATGCAGTCTGGAGCTCAGGCTCCTCTCCCTACAAACTAAAACTGTTCTAAAATAAAAAAAAAAGTGTATTAAAAATACACAGCCTTAAAAAAAAAAGTCATCTTACAACCCCCAATGGAACAGCAGCTGCTGGATCACATATGATTGAAGAAATCTTACTCATTAACCCTAAACGCTTCATTTCAAATTATAGGTATGGTTACGCATCAACTAGTTACTAAGTGAAAACGCGTCCCCTTCTGCCTTCTTTACTGATATTTTAAGTATCTATTATACAATTTACAAGAACCATTATCAATATGTACTTTCAACATTGTGGTTTGATTTATTTCTGATTCACAAAGTAATATGTTACTTGGTATGACTTGAAAAGAAATGGTTGTTAAAATTGTTTCTCCCTTAAGAAATAGTATTATTTGTAGAACTTCCCTTAAAAGCATTTTTGGAAATGACTCAGAATGCTCACTGAACCTACAACATTCTACCTTGTAGAAATTGTAATAACAAAGCAGTAATTTCCTGCAATAACTAGGTGCAACAAATCCAAACCAAGTAGATTCCATATCTCATTGTGTATGTGCAAAAAGCCTGATCCATTCTTTCTTGGAGAATTTGCAAGGCTATAGGTCTATGTTACTCTGATTTTATCCAGTATGTGTTTCTTGTGCTGTTGTTTTATGGGGAATAGAAGGATTTGAAAAGGGAAGAGAAGTTATCAAAGGAAAATTTGGGGAGACACTTTTCTTGTCCTCAGTAAAAATATCTCAAATGTAATATTAGTGCCTTGACTTGCCTATTGGTGGCACATAACATATCATGATACCATCATGAAATGAAGTTATGGAACTCTTTCTATTGAATGGAAAATAAATGGCTGGCAAATGCCTTTGAAAAACCGAGATATGCACCATGAACCCTGTCACGTAGACCCACCCCACCACCAAAATCCTAACATCTCAGTTTTACCTGCCATCTCTTTGGCTCTCTTGTCTCTTGTGCTTCTTCACACCTCAGTCCTGCCCCCTACCCCGCCCCCCCAATACACACACCAGTTTTCTACCCTTTGCCACCTTCTTCCTAGTTTCATGTTCTTCCCTGCCCAGCACATACACTTCACCCCTGCATGAATCAGGACAGAAATAAGGGCCAGTGCAGGAGACTGGCACTTTGACAAGAGCTCTTCACAGTTAGTCTCATTTAGTTAGCGAATGCTTTGGCATTTCACAATGAAACAAGGTCGAGATGGCTCACAAAATCGTAAGCCAATCTAAAAGCAGCAGAGCAACTGAGTGACTTCAATATCTGAAAGCTCATTTCTGAGCATGGCTCACAAGAGAGCGATGGCCTGACGAGATTTTTCTTTTTTGCTCACTTCCCCTCCACAGGTAACCAGTGAGCAAAGGATCCCCACTCTAAGTAAAATCTAGCTGGTCTGCTCAGACTTAGCTGTCCTAGTGTTGCTGACTTCTAGGAAACAAAGCGTTAGGTGTCCAGACCTTTCCTCGGCCTACGTTGGCTGTTCTCACCACACAGGATCATACCTGGATAGGCAAAATGTCTTAGTGGTTCTATCGCCATTCTGTAAATTCTGCTAAATACTGTTTGCACATGCATGCACCCCCATGCTGATGAAGCAGAGTTAGTGACTGATACTATTTCCACCACCGTCTCACAGCCAGGCGTGGCAATGAGGTGGGAAGTGCTGGATTCGGAGGTTAAGGATTTAGGTTTGAGCTCCAGACCTTTACCTATCAGACAGGTAAAGAGTAGTTGCACGAATGCTCCAAAATCTTAATGTGCTTATCTGAAAATGAAGGGAATCCGCACGTGTTGTAGAGCTTATGTGAAATTTTATGTAAATATGCTTTGAGGGGTGCTACAGTTTATATAATATCACAAACAGGCATGTCCAGCCTGTGGCTTAGGACAGCTTTGAGTGTATCCCAACACAAATTCTTTTTTTTTTTTTTAATAGATTTATTTTATTATTTGAAAGAAGGCTAGAGAGAGAGAGAGAGAGAGAAAGAAGGGGGGAGGCCCAGAGCAGTCTTTAAAGTTGTACATCATTAGTTGTGACATGGTTTCATTCCACACAGGTGGATGTGAGGCTGCACAGGGCAAGAACAGAACCGGGGGCCTCCCTCATGGGAGACGAAAACCTTTGTAAGGTGACCAGATGCCCTGCTTTTGGCGGGACAGTCCCGATTTTTAACAATTTGTCCCGTTTCCTGCGGCATTTTAAAAAAGTCCCGATTTTTGGAAAGAATGCACGACAAGCTAGGGAATGGCGGGAGATAGACCAAATTTTTAATCAAGAACCCCCTCCCCCCCCCGGTCAATGGTGTCCCGCTTTACCAATGTTAAAATCTGGCCACCTTACTTTACGGCCACCCAGGCCGTTACCATCTGTGCCTCAGTTCAGCATATGAGTCTGCACAGGCTGGGGCCAGGATTCAATCCCCGGACTGCATGGTTTCAAGGCAAGCGCTCAACCTGCTGAGCTATCCCCCCAAACACAAATTCTTAAAACATTATGAGAATTTTTTTGTGACCCTTTTTTTTAGCACACCAGCTATTGTTAGTGTTAGTGTGTTTTATGTGTGGCTTGAGATAATTTTTTCAGTGTGGCCAAAATTGTTAGTGTTGGTGTGTTTTATGTGTGGCTTGAGATAATTCTTTTAGTGTGGCTCAGGAAAGCCAAAAGACTGGACACCGCTGATTACAGAAAATGCTTCTTGACCAAGTTGAGGTATTATGCAGACAATTTCAGAACTGCCACTTTTATTATGATATTCAAAATGTGATTCTTAAGGCCATTGGTGCCGGGAACATGGCTATCAATTGAATATTAAAAAGGAGTTTGTGGGAAAGCTGAGATGGCTCAGCGGGTTAAGCACCTGCTTTGAAGCCCCAGGGACCGAGGATCGAATCCCAGCCCCGGCCCATGCGGACCCACATGCTGAGCTGGGGTGTGCCCCCAGTTCAGTTCTTGCCGGGGCCTATGCGGGAGGCTCCCGGCCCAGTTCCTGCCCTGTGCAGCCCTGTGCTCACCTGTGGAGTGAAACTATATGGAAAACTAATGTCAACTAGGGAGACTGCTCTGGGCCCTCCCCCTTCTCTCTGTCTCTGTCTCTGTTTCTCTCTGTCAAAAATGAATAAAATAAATCTTTAAAAAAAAAAAAAGGAGTTTGAGAAAACCATGACCATTTGGTAGTTTTAGAAAATATTATTGGAGAGGTAGGCTTTGTTGACAGACAGGAAAGCTCTTGAATTGGTCAGAGGCAGACACATCCTTTATAACCTGTTAATCTATCAACCTAAGTGAGGGGAAGGATGGGTAGGAGTTGACAAGGTCTTTTAAACAGCCTAAGCCTTTGCAGCAGGAGAATGGGAAGCCAGTGAAAGTTGCCGGGGCCCACTGCTATTATACTAATCAGGCTGTGGTAGCTATCAGGGCTGTTCATTCTTTTCATTCCCTAAATGGTATCTTTTGATGAGCTGAGTTTTAATTTTGATGCCCTTTTTAGAAATCAACATTTATTCTTACATGGTTTGTGTTTTTTGTGTCCTAAGAACTATTTGCCTGCCTTAAAGTCACGAAGATAGTCTCCTATTCTCTTTTCTAGAAGCATAGTTTCTTTCCATTTTCTATTTAGGTTTGTTATCCATCTTGAATTAATTATCTTGAGTACGATGTCAGGGTTTGGATAAATGTATAATGACCTACATCCATCATTATGGTATCATACAGAGTATTTTCAATGCTCTAAAAATCCTCTGTGCTCTGCCTGTTTATTCTGCCCCTCCTCCTAACCACTAGCAACCACTGATCTTTTTACTGTCTCCACAGTTTTGCCTTTTCTGGAATGTCATACAGTTGAATCATATGTAGACTTTTCAGATTGGCTCCTTTTACTTAGTAATATGCATTTACAGTTCCCCCGTGTCTTTTCATGGCTTGATAGCTGATTCCTTTTTAATGTTGAATAATATTCCATTATTTGGATGCATACAATTTATTCATCCATTTGCCTATTGAAGGACACCTTGGTTGCTTCCAAGTTTGGGCAATTATGAATAAAGTGAATGTAAACATCCATGTGCAGGTTTTTATGTGGACAAAAGTTTTCAACTCTTTTGGATAAATACCAAAGAGTGAGATTGCTGGATGATATGGTTTAAGAGTATGCTTAATTTTGTAAGAAACCACCAAACTGCCTTCCAAAGTGGCTGTACCATTTTTTATTCTCAACAGCAATGACTAAGAGTTCTTGTTGGTCCTCATCCTTGCCAGTTTTAGGTGTTGTCAGTGTTACAGGTTTTGGCGATTCTAGTAGATGTATAGTGTAGTAATCAGTTTTTTTATGTACATTTCTATGTTGCACAGAATGTTTTAAATTGAGATATAATTTAGATAAACTAAAAAGCTACTTAAAGTGCATAATTCAGTAAAGGTTGTGCAAACATTACTGCTATCTAATTTTAGAACATTTCCATCATCTTCCAAAAGAAACCTATATCCATTAGCTGTTTCTATTTCCTTCTTTCTGAAGCCCCTGACAATTACCATCTTGCTTTCTGTCTCTGGATTTACCTCTTCTGGATATTTTATATAACCAGAATCATGTAATATCTAACCTTTTGCATCTGACTTCTTTCACTTTGCATAATGCTCATCCACATTGTATCATGTATCAGTATTCTCATCCTTTCTATGGCTGAATAATATTCCATTGTATGGACAAGTCATGTTTAGTTTAATCATTCGTCAACTGATGGCCGTTTTGGCTTTTATGAACAGTGCTGCTATGAACACTCATGTACAAGTATTTGTTTGAATACTTGTTTTCAATTCTTTGGGGATATATATCTACATGTAGAACTGCCAAATCATTTGGTAATTCTATGCCTAACTTTTTTTTAGGAATTAGCAAACTGTTTTCTACAGTGATGGCACATTTATATTCCCACAAGCAATGCACTAGGGTTGCAATTTTTCCATATTCTCTCCAACACTTGTTTATTTTCTGTTTTTTAAAAGAATTATTATAGGCATCCTAGTGAGTATGAAGTGACATCTCATTGTGGTTTTAATTTGCATTTCTCTAATGACTAATGATGTTGAGTATTTTTTTATGTGCATGTTGGCCATTGTATATCTTTGTTGGGAAATGTCTGTTCAAGTCCTTTGCCCAGTTTTAAATAGAGTTATCTTTTTGTTGTTGAGTTATGAAGTTAATTAGACATTCTGGGTACTAGACCCTTATCAAATATATGAGTTGCAAAATTTCCTTCCATTCTGTGCATTGTCTTTTCATGCTCTTGATAGTTTTTTTGTTTGTTTGTTTTAAGATTTACTTTATTGTTTTGAGAGAAGGAGAGAGAAAGAGAGAGAGAAAAGTGGGGAGGGCCCAGAGTAGTCTCCATAATTGTACATCATTAGTTGTGACATAGGTTCATTCTACACAGGTGGATGTGGGATTGGGAGGGGTGGGAACCAAACTGGGGGCCTCCTGAATGGGAGGTGAGAACCTTCACTGCCATCTCAGCAGTTACCAGTTGCCTCACAGTTCAGCATATGGGTTTTCATGGGCCCGGGCCTGGATTCGATCCCTGGACCTCGGAGTTGCATGGCAAGCGCTCAACCTGTTGAGTTATCTTGGCATCCCTGATCGTTTTCTTTGGTGCACATAACTTTTACAATTTTGATGAAATCCAATTTATTCAATACTTTTTGTTGTTGTTGCCTGTGCTTTTGGTGTCATAGCCAAAAAATCATTGCCAAATCCAATGTCACGAAGTTTTTCCTATATGATTCTTTTTAAGAATTTTATAGTTTTAGCTCCTACATTTAGGTCTTTAATCTATTTTGAGGTAATTTTTGTATATGTTGTAAGGTAAGGACCCAAATTTATTCCTTTGCATATAAATATCCAATTTTTACAATACTATTTGTTGAAAAGCCTGTCCTTTCCACATTAAATGGTCTTGGCTCTCATTGAAAATCTAATGACCATATATGTGAGGGTTTATTTCTGGGCTTTCTATTCTATTCCTTTGGTCTACATATCTGTTCTCATGTGAGTACCACACTGTGTTTCATTACAGCAGCTTTTTAGTAAGTTTTTAAATCAGGAAATGTGAATCCTTCATCTTTTTCTTTTCAAGATTACATTGGTAATTTGGAATCCCTTAAGAATCCATCTGAATTTTAGGGTGCTTTTCTATTTCTGTAAAAAAGAAAAAGCCATTGGGATTTTGATAGGGATTTCATTAAATCTATATATTGCTTTTTGTGTAGTAATGTCATCTTAATAATAATATTAAGTCTTCCAATCCACAAAAATGGAATATCTTTCAACTTATTTAGGTCTTCTTTAATTTCTTTCAGCAAGGTTTTGTAGCTTTCCATGCACAAGTCTTTTGCCTCCTTTGTTAAATTTATTCCTAAGTATGCTATTCTTTTTTATGCCGCTGTGATAGAATTGCTTTCTTAATTTTATTTCCAGATGCTCCATTACCACCATCATAAACATGACTACTACATTCCAATGTTCCCTCAATCTGATCCTTTTTTGTCAAATATATTTTAAATTTAATTTTTTAATTGTTTGCTGCTAGTGTATAGAAATATAATTTATAATTATATATTGACCTTGTATTCTGAGGTCTTGCTAAATTTACTTATTAGTTCTAGACTGTTTTATTATTTTTTCCCAATCTTTATGCCCATTATTTCTTTTTCTTTCTTTTTCCCCCCTATGGTCCCAGCAAATAGTGATCTCCAGCACAATGAATAGAAGTGCTGAGAATGAGCAGCCTTGCCTTGCTCTCCATCTTAAGGTGAAACTTTCAATATTTCATCATTATGGGTGAGGTGAGCTGTAGGCTTTTTGAAATTCCTTCTATCATGTTGAGAAAGTTTCTTTTTATTCCTAATGTACTGAAAGTTTTTATCATGAAAAGGTGTTGAATTTTATAAAAAGATTTTTTCTGTGTCTATTGAGATGAACATATGATTTTGCTTTTATTCTGATGTGATAAATCATATTGATTAATATTTTAAAAAATCTTACATTTCTGGGAAAATTTCCCAGGTTTTGGTCATATTGTATTTTTCTTAAAAAAAAAATAATGCTCAGTTTAATGTGCTAATATTTTGTTAAGGATATTTGTGTCTATGTTCATAAGGGATATTAGTCTGTGGTTTTCTCTTCTTGTAATGTCTTTGTCTGGTTTTGGTATTGGAGTTGGACTGGACAAAATTTTTAATATTGGGAAATAGTTTCCTGCTCCATTTTTTGAAACAGTTTGTGTACAATTGATATAATTTCTTGCTTGCAAGTTTGATAGAATTTACTGGTGAAACCATCTGTGACTAAAATTTTCTTTGCAAAGGTTTTTAATTACACACTTAAGTTTTAAAATCAATTTGGGGATCTTCAGATTTTCTATTTCCTCCTGTGTCAATTTTGGTAATTTGTGTTTTTAAAGAAATTTGTTCATTTTATTTTAATATTTTTAGTGTAAAATTGTTCAAAAACACTTTACTAACCTTTATTAATCCTTTATGTCTTCAGAAATGGTATTAATAATTCCCTTTTATTCCTGATGTTTGAAATTTGCACTTTCTCTCTTAATCTGATGTCATTTTCTATCAGCCTCAGGACATTTTTAAAGATTTTTTATTTTATTGATTTGGGGGGTGTGGGAAAGGTGAGAGAAGGTGAGAGAGAGACAAGCAGACAGAGACAGAGAAGGAAGGAGGTCCCAGAGCAGTCTCCATAGTTGTACATCATTAATTTTGACATGGTTTCATTCCACATAGATGAATGTGGGTCCACATGGGTGGAACTGAACTGGGGGCCTCCTCCATTGGAGGTGAGAACCTTCGCAGCAATCCTAGAGATTCCAGTTGAACTGCAGTTCAGCATGTGGGTTTGAATGGGCAGGAGCTGGGATTTGATCCCCAGACCTTACAGCTGCAAGGGCAAGTGCAACCCTGGCATTTCTAGGACAGGACTTTTTTTGTTGTTTTAACATTTCTTGTAGTGTGAATTTGCTAGAGATGACACTCTGCTTTTGTTTATCCAAAAATTTCTTTATTTTGCCTTAATTTTTATAAGATATTTTTGTAGTTTATAGATTCAAAGTTGCAGGTGCATTTCTGTTAGCACTAAACAGATCTTGTTCCATTGCCTTCATTGTTTCTGATGAGATGTCAGCTTTAATTTCTTAGGTATGTAAGGTATTTTTCCTCTGGCTCCTTTTTAAATTATTTCTTTAACTTTGTTGTCAGCATTTTGACTACAAAGTGCCTTAGTGAGGTTTCTAAAAGATTGTAAAAGAAAGACTTATACAATCTGAAAAGAAACTAGAGTATGAGTGAAGTTTTTAAAATATTTATTTTGCTTGTGACTTACTCAGCTTCTTGGTTTTGTGGGTTTATATTTGTTTTCTTCTGTTTCATCAAAACCTAACTGTCATTTATTTTTTTTATTTTATTTATTTTTTTTTTTTTTATTATTATTTATTTATTTATTTTTAATTTATTGTTAAATTT
>PVKE010022322.1:0-25675 GCA_004027555.1 Craseonycteris thonglongyai | reverse complement strand
ACAGATTCATTGTAATAGCCCTCTAAAATACCTTCAATGTAACTTATACCATTGTGACCCACTTATACTTTTATCTCATAGCAACCAGTTTTATGTAGAATGACATATCCATGTCCTATTTGCATAATTGCCACAAAAAGTGTTATTATGTGGCATGTTCACTCTTTAAAGAACATGTTCTATACGTGAGGACTCTAGAATGGAGTTCTCAGTGGGTTAAGCGCTCACTTTGCAGTGCCAGAGACCGAGGATCAAGTCCCAGCCCCGGCCCGTGTGGACCCACATGCTGAACTGGGGAGTACCCCCAGTTCAGTTCTCTGTCTCTGTATCTCTCTTTGTCAAAAACAATAAACAAATCTTAAAAAAAAAAAAAAAAAAAAAAAGATTTTAGACTGGAGTTCTACTAGAACTACTTGCTTACGTTAATTTTTTTCAGAAGCTTGCACAGAATGACCAAACTTCCATAATATTTTACAGCAACACTCCAAAGCCTCAATAATCTACTTATGATTCCAGTGTTACTGATCTTTTCCCCTCCAAGACCCAAAAAAACAGCCCAACATTAAGATTTTATGTGCCCCAGGCATGAAACAGCTCTGGCCACCAATCCAGGCATCAAGCTAAGATGAACAAGGGACTGTTTGTCTGATTTGCCCCCGACTGATATAAGACCAACACCACAAATCAGGTGTCTCTTTGCCCATTGCCAGGGGGGCATAAGACTAAATCTTCGTGGCCTTGGATTAAGAAATAGTTTCTCAGGTATAACTCCAAATTCACAGAGGACAAAAGAAAACAAATAATTGGACTTCATAGAAAAATGCTTCAAAGGAAACCATCAAGAAAGTGAAAAAACAGCCCATAGGATGGACAAAAATATTTGCAAATCATATATCTGATAATACACTTGTATCCAGAATATATAAAGAGTTGTTACACTCAATAAATGACAAAAAGACAGCCCCATTAAAAAACGGGCAAGACATTTCCTCAAAGAAGTTAGAATACAAATGATTAATATGTACATTAAAAGATATTCAGCATCACTTGTCATCAGATAAATGCAAATCAAATCCACGAGATATTTCAAATCCATTAGGATGGCTATGCTAAAAGAGATAAGAGCAAGTGTTGGAAAGGATGTGAAGAAATTGAAACCCTCATACTGAAACTCACATGTTGCTCATGGGAATATAAAATGGTGAAGTCAATTTGGAAAATAGTTTGGCAGTTCTTCAACAGTTGCACATAGAGTTACTATCTGACCCAGCAATTCTACTTCTAAGTATAATATATGCTCAAGAGAAATGGTAAGATTATGTCTACACAAAAACTTGTACCTGAACATAACATTATTCATAATAGCCAAAAATGGAAACGATCCAAATGTACATCAACTGATGAATAGATGAACAAAATGTGGTATATCCATACAATGGGATATCATTTGGCAATAAAAAGAAATGAAGTATTGAAACATGCTGCGACATGAATGAACCTTAAAAACACTGTGCTATGAGAAAGAAGCCAGACATATAAAGTCGCATATTTTTTTTATTCCATTTATATGAAATGTCCAGAATCCACAAATCCATAGAGACAGAAAGTAGATTAGTGATTGTCAGGGACTATGGGGGTAGGGGTAGGGCAGGCAAGGAGGAGAGGGAGTGTGAAGTGACTGATGGAGTTTCTTTTCAGGGTGATGAAAATGTTTTGGAATCTGGTAGTGGTGATGGATGCGCAACTCTGAATATACTAAACACTCAGTTGTAAACTTTAAGATTTATTTTTATTGTTTTTGCTAGAGAGAGAGATACAGAGACGGAGACAGAGAGAAAGGGGAGGACCCAGAACAGTCTCCACAGCTTCACATCATTGGTTTTTCCACGTAGTTTAATTCCACAGGTGGGTGTGGGGCTGCACAGGGCAGGAACAGGGCTGGGGTCTCACCCCGGTGAGAACTGAACTGGGGGTACTCCCCAGCTCAGCACATGGGTCCGCACGGGCTGGGGCTGGGATTCAATCCTCAGTCCCCAAGGTTCAAAGTGAGCGCTTAACCCACTGAGCCACCCCGGCTTCCCCTCAGTTGTAAACTTTAAAAGGGTGAACTTGATGGTATGTGAATTATCTTCATAAAGCTGTTACTTTTTTAAAAATGTTTTTCCTTAGAAACCTGAGGAACTTGGTCCAGACTTCGATTACTGATTTTTTTCTCTATTTTCATAATATTTTTTAACTCAGTTCAGAATACATGGATGATAACATGCAAAACCCACAAACCTTCTGAACATTCCTAAATCATTATTTAGGGGGAAGGGAAACGGGGAAACTCAGGCATGATGTATTCTATATGTTTTTCTCTCCATCTATTTGCTACTTATAACAAGTATCTTACAATTTGGACACAATGACATACACATCTTACCTCATGTGTTATGATGACATGCATAGCAGAATATTAAATGTGTTATCAGTCCATATCTCAGATTAGTATATGCTGCGGTATAGATTAAGTTTTTAATGGTCTATAGTTAATGAGAAAGAAGCAAATAGTTCTTATTCTTCAATTCCATGCACTCAATGTGTAGCACTGCTTTATATCACATTTTACTGTATTAGTATTTATTTAACAAACATTTAATTTATTCACTTATTTAACAAATGTTTATTGGGCACTTTCTATTCAGTGGGTACTTGTAGGCCACGGGGATTCAGTGATGAGCAAGTAGATGGGGTTCCTACCTACATGAAGCTCATTATGTTTTGAAGTAAATCAGACAATGCACAAGTAAACTGAGTATATAAAATCATTTTATATAGTGACTAGTGGAAAAAAGAGGATAATGGGATCAAGAATGACTGAGGTGGAGTTAGGTGCCACTTTAGAGACACTGTCTTTTGAGGGAGGTGATATTTGTGCTGAGACCTGAAAGATGAGGAGACATGTGAAGGAATGTGGTAAATTCCCCCGAACAGCAATACAAAAACTCCAAGGGTTAGGACTGAAAAACAGTGTTAAAAGACCTAGGAAGTAGATTGTAGGAGGGATGTGAAGAAGCTGGGGGAGCATTAGGAGGTCATTGTAGGACTCCAGGTCAGAGAATAATATGGTGGCTTGGACTACAGTGATCTACAAATTGAACTGGTCAGATTTAGATGCTTTTCTTTTGGAAATAGAGCCAGATACAGGGTGCAGATTCAAGTTTTGTGGAACCTGAAACACAATATGAGGGAGGGCTTTCTATAAGGAAAAATAACACAAAATGAGGTGTCTTAGAAAGGTTCTAGGCAAGTGAAGGGCCCAGCCGCTTAAGCTTTATGAATGTCATGGTGGATCCTCTTCTGAAGGGGGTGGAATGGACAAATCAAGGATGCCTAGGTTTTGGGCCTGAGCAATAGTGATGTCATTAAGATGAGGATATGTTTGGGGTAAGGTCTGGAAAGAAGAAAATAGGAGTTGGGTTTTGTTCACAGTAAGTTTGAAATGCCTAGTAGACGTCTAAGTTGGTGATGTCCTGAAGCAGTTGGAGACAGGAACCAGGAGCTCTGGAATAGGGCAGAGCTGGAAATATCAATTTAAGTCATAACATTCATAGTATTGAAAGCTGTGCAAGTGGAAGAGAAAAGAGGGCAAAGAACCGAGCCCTGAGACATCTCAACAGAGGTCAGGAGAGGAGGTTTTTAATTCATAATACAAATATAACCCGAAGAGGGTACTGGTGGCAGTATATTGAACATTAGTCACCTTAAATTCTAATTCACTTTTGATCTCTGATTTCAAGGGTTTCTTTAACACCCAGGAATCTGCTAATGAATGTAAAGATAATTGTAAGAACAAGTAGGCAGAAATGTTAAAGAAAAGTAAATTACACATTTTACTTGAGAGGATTAGTTTTGTTTTTTATGCTTCGGGATAAGTGGTATTTTCTCAGTGCTAAGGAAATACTATTTTCTTTAAGACTTCAACCATTGAGCTCTCCTACAGTCTAATCTGTTCTACCTCACACTTAGAAAGGATGTGTTACAAAGAAATTAGCCTACTTAGTGACTGATTTCATTTTTCTACAATGAAAATGAATTCTGTTTTTCCTCATTTAGTTGACTAGTGATCTCTGAAACTTAGATAAAATGTCCTTAGCCTCTGAGAGAACACAGCCATAATGTGGCCTGAGATGGGAACTCTAAAATGTTAAACAGAACTTCCCCTGAGACACTTGAATGAAAGGTCCTATGAGTCAGACTGCTTTTAAATACTTTTTATCTATAGGAAAGTCAGGTAGAAATCCCTGGAGGATTGAATTTTGATTAATTGCTGACTAGAAGACGAAATGATCAAGAAATGAATATTAATATAAAACAGTTGGAGAAAATTTTAAGAACTTTCTGTTATAAAGGAAATAAAGAACACAATTAGCTGAGACCAGAGACAACAAAATATATCTGATAATTATAGTCTTACTTGTGTGCTGCAAGGGTCCTGATCAGGGAACACTGTTGTGTCTGTACATGGGTCCTGGAAAGGTTTCTCCCCGGAACCACCTAAATGAAATAGAAAATTCATTTCAGCTGTTTCAAGATGGCTACGCAGACAGTAGTCTACATTCTTTTGGGCAACTCTAATCAAATGACACTTAAGTACATGGGGTCAGTCACCAGCTAATTTAAGACACAATAACGAGGAACAGTGAGCAATCATAGAATTCTCATTCTTTTGTTTTTGGTTTCTATTAAGTGCTCAGGATAATTTTTTATGGCCTTTCCTTCCTCTTAGGTACTAGTACGGGGACTCTGGAAGGTGACAGAGCTGAAAGAGCCTCCTGGATGTCATACAGATAGACTTTGCCTCCAGAATTACCCTAATTAGACCCTCAGACGGTATTAAGTTCTTAAAACTTTTCATCTCAATTTGAGGTTTGGCAGTGACTTACTGTAGTCAAAGCTGTTCTCAGCACTATGGTTGCTCCAGTTGTGGCATGTCATGAATCACACAGTTCCGACCTCATGGCTCAGTGAGGTCACCGTGGAGACATCTGACTGCAATTATGACCCGCTGCAGGTAAGCAGTGCCATGCTGTTGGCCCATACCATTTTGTCCAGCAGATAAGCTATGCAGGTTGTCCAGACATTCCGATATTGTAGACTAACCCAAATGTTCCCAAAGGCGAGGAAAGGAGAGGGAGTTCTGGCTTTTGAGAACTCAAAAACAAAACAAAAAAACAAGAACCTCATGCTGTTGAGGGCTACTCAAATTGGGTACAAGCGTATCAAAGTTTAGTTTTGAAACTGAGTAGTTTCTTTACCTATGGATTTCAGTTCTAGTCTACCATTCAATACTGAAAATAGGAACTGATATCTCATATAGACAAAGATAAATTTGTATGGAAGCAAGAGAAAATTTCCTATTAAATCAGTTTATGGCATTTGAAGTTTAAGTTCTTAAGTTTGGCTTAGATTGTCCTGGTCCTTGTTCACCTAGTTTCACAACATTGAGTATTTATTCCATTTTTCTGTTTATCAATGTTCGTAGGTATTTACAACCAATCTTTTTGGGTTTTAGAGTTGTATCATGAGACATGTGCAGACTCCTTTGGATGGGTCACATTTTTTCATGGTAAATTGTGGTAGCTAAGCACTTTTAAAGTCTCTGCAGATTTTTTTTAGTTCTTCAGCACCATTCCTTGCTTTTTTTGTCCACAATTCTGTCATGTATTATTTGTTCTGATGTTTTGACTCAT
This sequence comes from Craseonycteris thonglongyai, assembly GCA_004027555.1. Classification (NCBI taxonomy): domain Eukaryota; kingdom Metazoa; phylum Chordata; class Mammalia; order Chiroptera; family Craseonycteridae; genus Craseonycteris; species Craseonycteris thonglongyai. The sequence goes on along the minus strand of PVKE010022322.1, from coordinate 19,940 downwards.
GGCCCGGGGTGATGGCAGTGAGGTGTCCTTGTTGCTTTTTGCTCCAAGATCCTAACAAGAGTCCAAAGCCAGAAATTAGGCAGGTTAAAAATTAGTGATTGAATGATTATAAGGTAATTACAAGACGTATGAAGAACATATTAAAAGAATGAATCCTATACATACCCCCAACCCCACTGCTATTGATAGTTGCTTGGTTTTATGGATGGCCTTGCTGACTTGGCTGCCTTGGCTGACCTTGGGGCATGTCAAACCCACACCAAAGATTGGAGTTAGGGGAACACAGGAGTGGAAAAATAGTTGAGTAGCAAGCATCATGGTAGATAAAGGTAGTCTAGAAAAACAGGTACACAGAGGATGGTGGTTTTGCATTATGGTCCTGCTTGCCTGTTATGCCACTTTATATCTAGAACCAGATGAGCCGTGAGGATCTTAGATAATCAGAAAACTCCAGACTTTTGTTATTCTTTTCTTTTTTAAAATGTAAACTTTCTAATGATTATTCAGATATGTTGTGCTTTTTCATTTAACAACAGATTTGGATTCTTCAAGCTGATGGTGGTGTGCATATTAGTGATGGACAATATAAATGGTCTTTTGTTTTAAAAAGGAAAACTCCTGTCCTTCATTGTTAGGTATTCAGTGAGCTCATATTATGTTCAAATGATCAATTGTGGTGCCTTTAGCTGCCCCAGAAGTAGTCATAACTTTTCATTCTTTACTCCTAAACCTCACAGTACATTTATGAGCTCACAAGTCGGTACATACTTACTTTTTTCTTACTATCATTAGCCTTATTTTTGGAAATGTTGAGCCTTCAGGCGTAGAAAGGTACTTAAAAAGATTTGTTAAATGTTCACATTTATTTATTTTATTTTTTATTAATTGTTAAATTTATTGGGGTTAAATGTTCACATTTAAATGAAGCAATATAATAACTAATTATAGAGATTAAGAGAATGGCCTGGAAGCAGAGTGCTGGTTTTCCGATCCATGGCTGCACCTTCTTAAACAAACAACAAAATAAACAAACATAAACAAACAAGGTTTATTTTCTTCTCAGACAATAATTTTAAAGTGTCATAGAAAATGAAACACATTTGCTCACTGGTGCCTTTCTGTGCCAGTTTTGTGAAGAGCTTGTTTTGCAGGATTTACCACTCAAAAGACCTTCCTGAAATGCATCTCCATAGATCTTCTATCAACAGTTCATCTCTGCAGGAAGTAGGGACAGTTTGTAGCATTTTATCTTTAGCTTCTATCCTATGAAAATCCAACTTGAGATATGAAAATTCTTTCAACCCATAGGTTCATGGAACTAACAAGGACTGGAAGAATTCAAATTCATTCAATTAGGTCTCATAATTCATATAAAGAGGACTATATCTGAAGCAACCTAGAGATTAAGAATCTAATCTGCACTTAATCTTTCAGAAAGAAATTCTTTTTTTTTTTTTTAAACTATTTTTTATTTTTTTAAATTTATTTATTTTTAAGTATATTTTTATTTATTTATTTTTGACAGAGAGAGAGAGAGAGAGAGACAGAGAGAACTGAACTGGGGGAGCTCCCAGTTCAGCATATGGTTCCGCACGGGCCAGGGCTGGGATTCGATCCTCCGTCCCCGGCGCTGCAAAGTGAGCGCTTAACCCACTGAGCCATCCCGGCTTCCCCGAAAGAAATTCTTTATGAGCTAAGGATCTGTATAGACATTTCTCTGAAGAACATATACAAATAGTCAATAAGCACATGAAAAGATGCTCAATATCATTAGTAATCAGAGAAACGCAAATCAAAACCACAGTGAGATAACACTTCAACTAAAATGACTAATAAAAAAGTGATAAGTGTTGGTGAGAATGTGGAGAAATTTGAACCCTCTTATACTGGTAATGGGAAAGTAAAATGGTGTACGCAATTCAGAAAAAAGTATGGCAGTTCCTTGGAAAGTTAAATAGAGAGTTACCATTTAACCCAGCAATTCCAGCCATTATCAATATAAGGAGAATGGTTTGCATGACACTGATAGAATCTAGCAGCCAAGGAGAGTGGACTGGGATGCCTTCACTGTACTTAGTGGGGTGCTAGGTGCCGTTGAGTGAAAATGTATACTGGGTAGCTATAGCATTTAAAATAACTGAGTGAGTAGAGCAACGCATCTGCATCAAATTTTGCGTTAAGCTTGAGCATTCCTCTGCAGAAACTATTTGGATGATTCATAAGGCTTTTGGGGATGATGCAATGAGTGCTGCACAAATAAGTGTGGCACAAATGCTTCAGAGGTGGTCAAGAAACTGTTCAAAGTGATCCGTGTTCTGGAAGACCTGCAGCAAGCACAAAATCAGATGTGCAATGTGAACAGGCTGCAATCAAAGATTGGCAATTGACAGTGAAAGAACTAGAAGCTGATCTGGGGATTCCAAAAACTGAGATTTTGACTCAGAATCTTTGGCATGAAACGTGTCATGGCAAAATTCATTCCACGGCTTCTGCTGCCAGAGCAGAAGGGACTTCATGCTGCAGACGCTATAAAGACTTGTGGAAGAAACACTGGGAAAACAGGTTTCAAGGTGTCTACTTTCAAGGGAACTGAAACATCATTGTCCTGTGTACAATGTTTCTTGTATCTCGTATCTTTTTCAATAAATGCCTCTATTTTTCATATTACATGGCTGGATACTTTCCAGACAGACCTCATATACCCAAGAGAAATAAAAACATACGTCCACATAAGAACTTGGGGGAAGCCGGGATGGCTCAGTGGGTTAAGTGCTCACTTTGCAGCGCCGGGGACCAAGGATCAAATCCCGGCCCTGGCCCATGCGGACCCATATGCTGAGCTGGGGAGTGCCCCCAGTTCAGTTCTCTCTTTGTCTCTGTGTCTCTCTGTCAAAAACAATAAAAAAATACATTAAAAAAAAGAGTTCTTAAAAAAAATAAAAAAAGAACTTGTACATGAATATTCATAGCAGCGTTATTCATAAAAGCCAAAAGTTAGAAACAATTCAGATGTCTATTAACTGATAATTGATAAACAAAATGTAATATATTTATGCAATGGAGTATTATTTGGCAGTAAAAAGGAATAAAATACTGATACTTAACCACAACATAGATGAACTTTGAAATCCTTATGCTAAGGAAAGAAGACAGTCACAAAAGACCACCTATAATATGATTCCTTTTACACGAAATGTTTAGAATAGGCCAATCTATGAGACAAAGTAGATTAGTGGTTGCCTAGAGCTGGGGGGTATGGGGGTGGGACCAGGGAGTCATGTGTTTTTTTTTGTTTTGTTTTGTTTTTGTTTGTTTGTTTTAAAGATTTATTTATTGTTTTTGACAGAGAGAGAGAGAGATACAGAGTCAGAGACAGAGAGTAGGGGGAGGGCCCAGAACAGTCTCCATAGTTGCACATCATTGGTTTTTCCACATAGTTTCATTCCACAGGTGGGCGGGGCTGCACAGGGCAGGAACTGGGCCTGGGTCTCACCCTGGTGAGAACCAAACTGGGAGCACTCCCCAGTTCAGCATATGGGTCCACCCGGGCCGGGGCCGGGATTCGATCCTCGGTCCCCAGGGCTGCAAAGCGAGCGCTCAACCTGCTGAGCCATCCCGGCTTCCCCATGTTTTTTTTTTAAGTTGATGAAAATACTCTAAAATAGATTATGTTTATGGTTGCACAACTATGAATATATTAAAAACAATTGAATTGTACACTTCAAGTGGGTGAATTGTATGTATGCAAGTTTTATCTTTAGATTTACTAACTCAGTTTTAGATTATCCTTGCTACCAGAAAATTCTTTTTTTTGACCTCATTGTTTTTGCTCATTCTAATCAAAACTTATTCTCTTTGTTCTATTTTTGGTAGAGACAGAAGTAAAAAACTGCCTTCTCTTGAATCAGAATTCTTCTAATACATGAAGGTCATTATTATTATTTTCTTAAGATTTATTATTTTTTTGTTTTTGACAGAGTCAGGAGAGAGACAGAGACAGAGAGAAGGGGGAGGGCCCAGAGCAGTCTCCATAGTTGTACGTCATCCATTTTCAATATGGTTTTGTTCCACACAGGTGGGCGGGGGCTGCACAGGATGAGAAATGGGCTGGGGGCCTCCCGAATATGAGGCACGCCCCCTCAACCAAGGGGCCGAACTGGGGGCCTCCCTCATGGGAAGCACACCTCAGTTCAGCATATGGGTCCACATGGGCTCGGGCCCGGGATTCGATCCTCGGTCCCCTGGGCTGCAAAGCAAGTGTTTAAACTAGTAAGCCATCCCGCCTTCCCCAGGTCATTATTAAGTTAGCTGTTCAGGGAAAACAATTTCAGCGTCCTTAACCTTTTCTTGTAGGATCCATTTTCACACCATTGTTCACCTTTGTACCTCTCTTGTTTCTTCTTAACCTCTGGGCCTCAGATTCTTCCTCTATAAAATCAAAATGTTGGACAAGATTTCAAGGACTCCTTCCATCTCTGAAGTTCTGCAAAGAATGTCAGTATCTTTGAGAAAGTATGGACATATAACATGAAGACATTTTGCTGAGGTATGATATCTAATTATAATTATAGGTAGGTATAACTAATCAGCTATGAAAAGACTCTGAAATGGATTGAGGTAACCATGTTTTAAAATCAGTGAACACAGCACGAAGTGGACACAACAAAAGGCTACGAGTTAGAGGAGACTTGATTTCTGCTTTTATGACTTGTGAGATTTTGGAGAAGTCATATGACCTTTCATGTCTATCTTCTTTGATATTAAATGGGCATCATTTAGCCTACATACCTCTAAGACATGTTCCCATTGAATGATTAAAGAGAAAATATTGTAATGTGATGATTTTAACTGGTTTATATATAATTCAAAATAAAAAGGCTGTCATTGAAAGGCTTCTTGGCATGAAACTTAAGTTACCTATTTTTTTTTACTTAATTTACTTAGGTCTCATCATCTCTTAAAAAAAATGAGTATGACATAGTAAAATTTGCAGCAAACATGAAAATAAAAGCTTAATGAAATTATGATAAATGAGAACAAAGCTAAGAAAACCATAAAAAATGAATAAAATAGTTTCCTCTCAAATTTGGCTTTGTAAAAACCTATGTTAATTGTAAAAATTGTTGAGCATATTTCTACTTGAACCTTCCCCCAGATCTCTATTGATTTTACTACTATGTTGTCTTATCTTTCTGGTCAGATCTCAGAAACCAAATGTCAAGAGACCATGTCTTACTTTTCATTTGTAGTGCCTCAGCGCTTGCACAAGGAATGTACCTGGTGTTTATCAGTACATACATTGTTGCCTGGTAATGGAAGTGGTTAAACTGCTAAATGTGAATATGACAATGAAATCTTTGAACTCCAGATAAGAATTTGTGTGTGTGTGTGTGTGTGTGTGTGTGGGAGTGGGGAGCTAATGATTTCTGAAAACCATAAAGCTAATTTAAAGCATCTTAGACAAATGTCTCATGAGATTCATGAGGTCAGTTATATAATAATAATGACACTTAGAAAACTGAACAACAGACATAAGAATTTGTATGTCTAAGTGAATGCTAATCTTCAAAGTAGGGAGACTGTATGCTTTTTCTAATGATAGCACCATTGCTCAAATGGTTTGGAAATTCCTGTGTTGAGAATTTTGTTCAGAGTCAGATTGTCATCTTTCAGGAGAATCAGCCTCATTACTTACTGTCACATAGTGTGGTTAATGGTGTCTCTTTTTCCTTTCTTGTGAGTGACTGAGTTATCAGCAAACAGGATGCTTATACAGGTTACAATGGCAACCGTGTAGTTAGAGATGGGCCCACCTAAGAGGAAGGAAAACACACACCCACAGAGCTGAGGTTGACATTGTTCTAGAAGCTTTCAGGTGTATTATTGCATCCTTAAAACAATCCTTGGAGGTAGCTGGTACTTTGTTCAAGAATCAGTGTGTTCTAGGCCCTGGATGAGTTCCATGGGCTGTACAAAGCCTGAAGCTGCTGACAGGTGACCCTCAGCAGGAGGGTCACCTGGCACATTGCTTGCTGTTGCTGGGAGATCTGTTGGGGACACAGCAAAACCATTGTAGCTTTTTTTTTCACATAGCAACAAGAAATGCCCATGAATGGCAGTAGTGGTTGCTAGCTTTTGCCGAGGTCCCCTCCCACTTTCGAGTACTGCCCTGGGGACTAAGGTGTCCACCTGGACCGTCCAGGCAGTTGAGAGACTGACTTGGCTCTGAGGAAAGGAACCTCCAGGAAAGTGGGGTGTGGGGAGCCCACCTTTCTCCCTTCTCAATCCTTCCCAGCTTTCTTGTCCCTCCCCAGCTGGTTTAACTTCTGCCTGAGCACGTGTGTAAGGATAAACATACATGTCAGGTCAGTTGGACAAATTTGAATGTTGAAAGGTAGAGAACATGTTCTCATTAAAACAGATTACAAAATATATCCACAGTATAAGGTCATTTTTAGCTCTAGAAAACTGCATATTAAATGTTACATTGAGGGTCTCTGGAGATTGAAATGTCAAAATTTTATTTCTCTTTGCATGTCTAATTTTTTTAATTTTTCTGTCAGACATTGCTTCTTTCTATATTAATAAGAGATTATTTTGGGGAAGCCGGTATGGCTCAGTGGGTTAAGCGCTCACGGACCGAGGATCAAATCCCGGCCCTGGCCCGTGCGGAACCATATGCTGAACTGGGAGCTCCCCCGGTTCAGTTCTCTCTCTGTATCTCTCTCTCTCTGTCAAAAATAAATAAAAATATATTTTAAAAAAAAGAAGAGATTATTTTGAAAAATGATTGCACTGATGTTGTTTTCTTTGTGATAAAACATACATAACATAAATTTACCATTTTCATCATTTTTCAGGGTACAGTTCTGTGGCATTAAGTCCATTCACATTGTTGTGCACCCATCACTACTGTCCATCTCCAAAACTATTTTCATATTCCCAAACTGAAGCTCTGTACCCATTAAACAGTAACTCTCTATTTTCCCCTCTCCATGGTTCCTAGAAACCAATATTCTACTTTCTTTTTTTTTTTTTAAGATTTATTTTATTGTTTTTGACAGAGATGTAGACAGAGACATAAAGAGACAGAGGAAAGGGGGAGGGCCCAAAACAGTCTCCATACTTGTATATCATCAGTATTTGACATGGTTTTGTTCTACACAGGTGGACAGGGGCCAATGCAGAGGCACACCCCCTTGAGCCAGGGGCCAAACCAGGTGGGCAAGAACCGAACTGGAGGCCTCCTGCCTGGGAAGCACACCCCAGTTTAGCATATGGGTCCTCATGGGCCAGGGCCGGGATTTGATCCTTGGTCCCCGGGGCTGCAAAGCGAGTGCTTAACCCGCTGAGCCATCCTGGCTTCCCAATACTATACTTTCTGTCTCTATGATTTTGTCTATTCTAAGTAACTAATGTAGGTGGTATCATAGAATATTTGTCCTTTCCTGACTCACTTATTTTATAACATCTTTATGTTGTACCAGGTGTCAGAATTTCTTTTTTATGGCTGAGTTATATTCCATTGTATGGACATAGCACATTTTATCCACTCATCTGTCAATGGACACTTGGGTTGCTTTCACCTTTTGGCTCTTGTGAACATGGGGGAAACTCATATTGTTTAAAGAATCTATTTAGAAGATCAAAAGCTAAACACTGCTTATTTTTCTCTATTTTTATTACTGATTACCTTTTTACCTGAGGTAACAGATGCCTTTACTGAGAAAGAGTAGGGTCATGCATGCTGCACTGGGGAAAGGGGAATAGAAAAGAGAAAAGACAAGCCATAGTCAAAGCATTATTATCCAGAAGTTATAAGAATTCCTACAAATCTGTAAGGAAAAGATGCACTATACAATAGAAAGTGGGCAAAAACTTGAGCAGACACTTACAACAGAGACAATCCAAATAGCCAGTAAATGAAACAAGGCTCATCTGAAAAATAATCAGGGAAATGCAAGTTAAAGCTACCATGAGATACAATCACACACCCACAAGATGGCTAAAGTCTGGTTTTCAATACTCAAAAAGAGCAACAAAAACTTGTACAGCTGATGGAAGGGAAGAGTGGTACAACCCTTTGGAAAATAGTTTAGTGTTTTCTTGTAAAGTTGAAAATAAACATATCCCATAACCCAGCAGTTTCTTTCTTGGTTATATTCTCTAGAGAAATGGATGCATGTGTGTACCAGGGTACAATAATTTTCATGACATCATTGCTCATAATAGCCCTATTCTAGAAACAATCCAAAAAAAGTCACCTGCAATAAAATGGACAAATAAATTACGCTATTTTTGTTTGATGGAATACAGAAGTACAGCCATACACATTATGGATGAAGCTCACAAACTTGATGTTCAGTGAAAAAAGCCAGATTCAAAATATTTCGTATAATTGCTTCCATTTGTGTGAAGTTTAAGTTAGGCAGAAATACACTATATTTTTCTTGAAGCATGTGTAGATGGCAACTATGTGAGAAAAAGCAAGAATTGACTACAGAATCAATGTAAAATGTTATGAGTAGGGAAAAGTGTGTGGGGCTGGGGACTTCTACAGTGTAGACACTGCTCTGTCTTCTGATAGTTTGTGACTACTTTAGAATTAAAAAATAAAAAAAGAAACTATTGTAAACAAAGATAGTACATGAGGTCCTGAATATCCTTTTTCACATTTTCCCTAATAGTTACAGCTTATATCAAGCTGTGTCCATCCTGCAGCCTGACGGTCGCAGGCGACCCAGGACGCCTTTGAATGTGGGCCAACACAAATTCGTAAACTTTTTTAAAACATGAGATACTTTTGTGATTTTGTTTTTAGCTCTTCAGCTATTGTTAGTGTTAGTGTATTTTATGTGTAGCCCAAGACAATTCTTTCAGTGTGATTCAGGGAAGCCAAAAGATTGGACATCCTGGCTTACATAATTATAATGCAAATTGACATTGGTACAATATATGGATATACTTCCATGTCATTTTACCCCATGTAGTTTCAAGTATCCACCACTTGCAACACCATTCTGAACTAATCTATCACTTCAAAGACCTCTCTTGTGATATTCATTTATAGTCACCATCCACACCTACCATCCATTGCCTCTGGCAACCATGGATATATTTTCTATCTCTATAATTTCATTATGTTGAGAATGTTACATAACTAGAATTGTACAATATGTGACATTTTGAGATGGGCTATTTTTGAATCAGCATAATGCCCCTGAGATCTACCCAATAGTTTGTTCCTTTTTAGTGCTTAGTAGTATTTCTTCTGGATTTACCACAGTTTGGTTGGCTGTTCACCTGTTCAAGGATATTTTGGTTCCCATATTTTGCTATTACAAAGAAAGCTATGAACATTTGTGTACAGATTTTTGTGTCTATATAAGCTTTCACTTCTCTGAGATAATGCCCAGGAGTGCAGATGCTGGTGTGCCTACTAATTTCATTAGAGTTTTTTTAATTGTTTTTTTTTTCTTCTTTTGAACAGGGGTGGGGTGGGGGGGAGGGAAAGAGAGAGGACCCAGAGCAGTCTCCATAGTTGTGAGTCATTATCATTAGTTTTCCATATAGTTTCACTCCACAGGTGGGTGTGGGGCTGTGCAGGGCAGGAACTGGGCTGGGGGCCTCCCATGTGGGAGGCACACCCCTGCAAGCTGGAGGCCTTCTACATGGGAAGCACACCTGGTGTGGGAGCTGAACATGGGACCTCCCACATGGGAGACTTGCCCTGGGGAGAACCGAACAGGGGGAACACCCCAGTTCAGTATATGGGTCCACTTGGGCCAGGTACACAATCCTTGGACCCTGGGGTTGCAAGATGAGCGCTTAACCCATTGAGCCTTCCTGGCATCCTCTGCATATTTAGTTTTATAAGAAACAACCAACGTGCTTTTCAGAGTGGCTATACCATTGTACATTCTCACCAACAATGTATGAGAACCCAGTTTCTCTGAATCCCCGCCAGCATTTGTATTTCCACAATTTTTTTTTTTTTTTACTTGAGCTGTTCAGATAGGTTTGTAATGACAGATTGTCATCGTCTTAATGTGCATGTCCTCAGTGGCTAGTGAGATTGAACATCACTGGACAGGGTGATGTTCCTTCTTCTGACTTAGGGACTGGTTACTTTAGAATTGCATATATCCTTGATATTCAGCTCTGGTTATTCATATTCCACAAGACAATAATTGAGAAAAGAAGAAAGGAAGAGTACTGAGTGTATTATTTTGAAATATTAGTTTTAAAACACGAGGCAATCGTGAATAAGGCACTGACGTAATCTGGCTAGGGGTAGGTAAAATAGGGAATCCGGCCGGCCTGAGTGCGAAGCCTGTGCTGCTTTCATCTGATCACAGTACCTCTGTGTAAAACAGGCTTCCAAAAAACAAATTTCCTTCCACAGCAGACTGACGTGGAGCCGTTCAAACCCAGGAAAAAATTATTATTACACATATGCATGGCATTGGAGTTTTATGGACCGCAAAGGGGAACATTCATAGCAGAATAATTTGAGTAAAAATGAGAAACCCAGTACCTCATTTCCAGGTAGTTGGACAGGGCTTTGAGGAAATGGAAATTTAAGAGTCCTTTAAAAGGCTCTCTAGGGTGCAACTGGAAGAGGGGAGAGATGAGGCAGGAAGTTGTTATGTGTCATAAGCACTTTGGTACTATATCTTTGATTAGAAAAGAAATAGACAGGAAAGATAGAGGAAATTTGGAATAGTACCTTGCATTTATTTTTTAGAGCTGCCATAACAAAATACCAGAGACTGGGTGACTTTAATAACAGAAATGTATTGTCTCACAGTTCTGGAGGCTAGAAATCCAAGATCAAAGATATTAGATTCTTGTATTTTAGAAAGATGGTGAAGCAAAACTAAACAAGCATGCAAACAAACAAAAAGAAAAAAAACAAACTAATTTATAGTTATCCAGAAATTCAGGCGTTCATGATATGTTAGTTTTTCATGGAATTTTAAGTGTTCTACAAATGGTCATTCTTGGTCCTGCACATTACAGCAATGTTTTCTCAACCTCTTCACTCACCTACTGTCTTTGATGTAGATACTGTCCATTGAAATTAAACAACACTGTTATAAGCGCTTTACATGTGTTGACCCTTTTAACTCAAATAACACAACAGCCTAATGAAGTAGGAGTCAATATTCCTATTTTACAGATGAGGAAACAAAGGCATATAGAAACTGAGTGACTTACTCATAATATCAGAGCTAATTACCAGCAAACTAAGCTGTGAATCTAGGTGGTTTTGTCCCAGAGCTTGTGTTCTTAGGCACTAAACTATTTCTTAGAAATTAAAACAACAACAATTATAGTAAAGTTTTACATAAAAGTCAGCAAAATACTTTTTATAGTTCCTTGACATATGGTGGTGCTGTATGAATGTATTTTCCCCAGTTTTATTGAGATGTAATTGGCATATAACATTGTGTAAGTTTAAGGTGTGCATTATGATGACTTGATACATGTATTATTACCACATAAGGTTAGTTAACACATGATTACCACAATAAGGTTATTTAATACATCCATCACCTCCCATAGTTTATATATTTTTCTTGTGGTGAGAACCCTTAAGATATACTTTCTTATCAACTTTCAAATATACAATACACTATTGTTAATTATAGTCATCAAGTTATATGTTAGATCCCCAGAACTTTATCTGATAAATGGCAGCTTGTACCCTTTGGTCAACATCTCCCCTTACCCTCCAACATCCCCCTGGCATCATTAAGATGCTCTCTGTGGGAAAGCTGGGATGGCTCAGTGGGTTAAGCTCTCACTTTGAAGCCCTGGGGACCGAGGATCGAGTCCCGGCCCTGGCCCATGCGGACCCACATGCTGAACTGGGGAGTGCCCCCAGTTCAGTTCTTACCGGGACCTATGTGGGAGACTCCCGGCCCAGTTCCTGCACAGCCCTGCGCCCACCTGTGGAGTGAAACTATATGGAAAACGAATGCTATCAACTATGGAGACTGCTCGGGCCCTCCCCCTTCTCTAGGTCTCTCTCTCTGTTTCTCTCTGTCAAAAATCAATAAAATAAATCTTTAAAAAAAAAAAAAAAGACACTCTTTGAATTCAACTTTATATATTCTACATATAAGTGAGACCACATAGTATTTATCTTTTTGGTATGAATGCTATTTATCCCTTTTGAAAACTTTCTAACATCCCTGTTCTTCCTTTGACTTAATATTTTGTAAGACAGACATATTTGGGAATCACAGAGTTAAAGATGATTATGTTTGTTTGGAAATCATGTAACCCATTGAAGTTAGCCAGTTGTTGGAATTTTTCTGCTGCTAGATTCATGAATGGCCCAAAAGATAAAATTTTCTTGAAGATAACACACACTTTCCAACAATGCTGCAATATTTCACTTGATCTAAGGCTAGGCCAGCTCTGGAGACATACAGTAACATGAGCACAGGGATGTCAATAGAATTTCCTTCTGTTTTTGATCTGATATTGTTCTGAATTTTGGAAAAAAAAATATTTTGCCTCCAATTTAATCTTTGTAAAGTGAGATTTTTTTTTTCCAGGTTATTGCCAAATGTTGGCAGTCTTAACTCAAGTTTTATTGAAAATTAAACTGACAATGCCTTCTGGAGATGGAGATTGCTAGATCTAGGATTTGATTTTTCCCTACCTCCAAGCTAATAAGTCAGCCTGTTACTGTTTCCTGAGTTCTAGCAATAGACAAAGAATTCTGGGCTGAGATAACACCTTTGTTATTCATGGCAGAGCAAGCAACATGAGCATCAGCGTAGTTGCTTCGGCTTTCTTTGCCTGAAGTCCTGTGGGGACAATGTGATGTGGCCCAGATGACTGTTATCCCTGCAGTACATTTGAGGTTCTGCTGAGAAACACTTGAGTTTGGGGAATCCACCACTGTCAGAGCAAGCAGTAAGCAAACTTCCTTTTTGTCTCCAGGGAGATATTACCTCATCTCTCAAGGTTACCAGATGAATAAACAATCCTGACCCAGAAAAAGAACAGATAGTGATGAGGAAACTTTTAGTGAAGGCTGTATTAGGGGCAAATCAGCTGTTAGTGGAGATTGGAAAAACTGAGCAAAATCCTCCAGTAATCTAGGTAAATGTTGGGCAGCATTGTGTAGCAGCAGAACAATTTGCAAATCTGCTGTCCATGACAACTTGGAAGATAGTAAATGCTACTAATAAACTTTGGATGTGGCTAAAGAAATCACCAGGCAGAATGCTGAAAGTGTCCTAAATGTATATGACAAATTATAGGAAGAGACGATGAGGTCGAAATGCAACTGTTTCATTTGCAGACAAAATTTAGAAAATATATAAAGAAAATATATATTGAAAATATATAAAAAAAAATATATATATTTATATATATATATATATAAAAAATATATAAAGAAAATATATATATATATTGGAAAATAAAATTGTTTGTCCCCAGTGTCCGCTGCCATAAAAAGATTATCGAAGTGAAATGAGACCTGGGGCCAAAGTTCAAATTAAGTGATGGCTGTATCACCATACTTAAGAATGATCTTAAAGATTTAAGGCAGTGCCAACTAGACGAAAGAGCATTGTGTGAAGGTCAGAAAACTTGCACTTTTATTGTGTAGGTATCATGATTGAGAGGAGCTGCTCCTGAAAATGTGTACCCAGGGGGTCTCATTTGGACCAGTTGCAGATATCTTGATGCCACAATTGGATGAGACACGTGGGGCTCCTGGAATGGGGGTGACCATACTTTGCATGTGAGAGGAAAAGAAATAACTGCAGTCATCAGGAAGATAATATTAGCTTGAAATTTAAAAAGCATAATATTTTACTGGCTTTCATATCAAGAAGTGGAATATACTGTTTCCCTGTGGATATGGATTGGCCTTGTGACTCCCTTGGTCTGGGACTTAAGAAGTATGACAGCTTCAGCTCTTGTCCTTTTGGAATACTACCCTATGTGAAAAGGCCAGGCTGGCCTGCTGGAGACTTATGGCTTGGGCAAGACATAAGTGAGGCCATTTTACCCCATCCGACCCTAGTTGAGCTGCTGGGATAACAGCAGCCACATGAGTAGTCTGACACATAAAACTTGGTTTAGCCATTGAAGTGAATGGCCTACAGATTCATGAATAACAAAAAAGTTGTTTTAAGACACCACATTTTGATGTGGTTTGTTATAGCCCCAAAGTAACTGATATATAAGCTCTAGATGCAAATTTGCCAGAGGCATAAAATCCTTCCAGAACAGACTCCCAGTACAACTACTTTGGAAAACTGAACTAGTATCTACTAAAGGTTGGGTGTATAAACCTTATCATTTAGTAGCTCTGCTCCCAGGTATACACAATAGAAATGTGTATATATATTCACCCAAAGACATATAAAATAATGTGTGTAGCAGCATATTTGTAATAATTCCAAACTGGTAACACAAATTTCCATCAGTGGTTGATGAGATCAATCAATTGTGACATATTCATACAATAGAATGTTTTACAGAAAGAAAATGACAAATTACTGCTATAAACAACTACACAGATAAATTTCACAAACAGAATGTTAAATGAAAAAGCTCAACACAAATGAAAGCACGTTGTAATATTAGCAGAATATGGGAGAACTTTTCAGTGAAAGAGAAAGTAATGACGGGAGAGTGGCTCATGCAGGGCTCCTGGGAGACTGGTCCACGTTCTGTTTCTTGATATGGATGGAGATTACAAATTGTGTTCATTTTGGGGTAACTCATTGAGCTGGTAACTTATGTTTTATGCATTTCTCAATATATATCATTCAATAAAAACATTTTCTTTTTTAAAAAGAGGATCTTGGAATAATATAAGAATTTGAGAATGGGAGAAATTATTTTTTATGCAAAATCTAGGACGTTTCAATTTATATATTCTAATGCCTTCAGGAAGAACTTGGTTTTATTTTGTCGAATATTCTCTGTGATAGTTCTGGTCACCCTTTAATAAACTCTTTTTTGTCTTATACTTAAATTCTGTTTTTCTCTTTAGAGTATTTATCAAGTATGGCTGGCATATTTTTTTTTTTAAAGATTTATTTTATTGTTTGGGATAAGGAGAGAGAGAGACAGAGAGAGAGAGAGAGAGAGAGAGAGAGAGAGAGAGAATATGGGGTCTCCATAGTTGTAAATTATTAGTTGTGACATAGTTTCATTCCACACAAGGGGAATGTGGGGCCTCACCGGGCAGGAACCACAAACTTGGGGCCTCCCACATAGGATGCGAAAATCTTTGCTGCCATCTCAACAGTTACCAGTTGTGCCGCAGTTCAGCATATCTGTCTGCATGGGACGGGGCTGAGACTCAATCCCAGGACCTTAAGGTTGCAAGGCAAGTGCTCAACTTGCTGAGCTATCCCAGCCTCCCCATGACTAGCATCTTCTAACAATTTGTGTATGTTATGAATTGCAGGAGAGGAAAACACATTTACCGTGGATGATTCTATAGAATTTTCATGTGGCCAGCAAAAAAGTGCTGGGAGGCAAGAGCAGAAGATGAAGTCTAGAGCCAGGCTGAAAAATAATTATAAAATATCTTTTTTTTTTTTTTAAGTTTTTAACTTATTTATTTAACTTTTTAATTAATTAATTAATTAATTTTTATTTTATTAAATTTTTTTGACAGAGAGAGAGAGAGATACTGAGACAGAGACAGAGAGAGAACTGAACTGGGGGAGCTCCCCAGTTCAGCATATGGTTCCGCACGGGCTGGGCCGGGATTCGATCCTCGGTCCCCAGGGCTGCAAAGTGAGTGCTCAACCCACTGAGCCATCCCAGCCTCCCCTAAAATATCTTAAAGATAGGCAAAGTTTTACACTTTGTTTCTATACAATAATAAAAAAACCCAATAATCATTCTTTTTTTTTTTTATATCTTTTTATATTTATAGAGAGTAATTATTTTATCTTCAGTGCATATTTATTTTTATTTTACTTTTGACAGAGAGAGAGATAGAGACAGATCATTCTTTGTTTTATAAAGGTAATAAGATATCCATATTTAAAATGGTACAGTAAGAGAGTTTTTCTCCAGTCTCCTTCCTAAAAATACCTAAAAACAAATATAAATAGAAACTCCATATTTGAGTTTTCAAATTAGGAGACTGCTGAGCCACGATATATGAAGTAGGGTAGACAAATTCAGTGAAAGTAAAATATGGGCTTAGATGTTAATAAAGGATGGTGCCTGGGATGCAAACTCAGAATGTCAGCAATAAAACCAAAAATGGCTAATTTGGAACAAAGGGAAACACAGACATACCATATTCGTATCTGCTAGAAGCAGTTTGCCTGTGGAAGAGGAGACTGACTCTGTGTTATGGGAGCATAAGTTACCAGTCTGGATTGCCTGGGAAAAAATAAATACTGAAAACAAACAAACACCAAAGTAAACACCTCACACAAAATCCCATGTCAAAGGCACCTAATTATGAACCAGATGCTCTAGAAATTTCATCCCTTTTTTTCGAAATATCTGCAATTATTTGGTATAAAAAGAACTGTTTATTCAATAAAGTTAACTATTAGTAATTTGTAAGTTGTAACCTTTAACAAATTGTAATCAATAGTAGTTGTAATCACATAAAGATCCTGTAAGAAGAAATGAGGAGAGAAGGAAAATAAATGGCAGACATAAATACTTATCAGAAACGTATTACTTCAGAGAAATTGAAAGTCGTATCCAAACATAAGCACCGTTAAACTAAAAGTCACAACAAATTGATGCTTGATTTGATTGTCAATAAATCAAGAGCTCAAAGAAGAAATATAGGAAATTCATGAAAAATATAGTAAGGCAACAGAAGGAGATGAAACATAAGAAGAAGAAAATAAATATTAACTAGTATAGAAATAAAAGTCCCATTAAAAATAGCTTAAAGGAGCATATGGATATCATTGAGAAAAGCAAACAAAATGTAATATAAATGAGCAAACTTAAGAAGAATTAACTAGAAATTGATAGCTGTGGAAGACAAAGGGTAGTTAACATATGTATAAGTAGTTACATGAAGAAAAAATGGAAATAATGGAACTGGAAAATATTTAAAAATATAAAGATAGGGGAAGCTGGGATGGCTCAGCAGGTTAAGCGCTCACTTTGTAGCCCTGGGGACTGAGGATTGAATCCCAACCCCAGCCTGTGTGGACTCATAGGCTGAACTTCGGTGTGCTTCCCATGCAGGAGGCCCCCAGTTCGGTTCTCACCCCCCAGTTTGGCCCCTGGCTCGAGGGCACATGCCTCCTAAGCAGGAGGCCCCCAGTCCAGTTCCTGCCCTGAGTGGCCCCCGCCCACCAATGTGGAATGAAACCATGTTGAAAACTGATGATGTTCAACTATGGAGACTGCTCTGGACCCTCCCCTTTCTCTCTGTCTCTCTTTGTCTTTGTCTCTGTCAAAAACAATAAAATAAATCTTTAACTATATATATATATATATATATATATATATATATGTAAGAAACATTTCTAGGGTAAAAAGAAGATTTGAACATTTATTAGTACTGGAAAAGGAGAAACAAAACATTCCAGATATTATTTATTTAGCAGAAGGCTTGAGTCTGCAATTTGAAAGGACCCACTTATGGCGAGAAAAAATTGACATAGACTAATCAACAACAATACACATCCTCCTAAAGTTACTGGTCTACAAAGACAAGCATGAATCTTTGGCATTTTTTGTTGGGTAGGGGAGGACATTAAGCCACTTATATGGGATGGTGGGGGACGGGGTCGGGGGGAGGGACGGGGTAGGCTGGGCTCTGATTGTTCTATAGAACAATGTTAGAAGACAATGCAGCTTTGTTCACAAAGCCCTAGAGAAAGCTAGTATGATTCAATCATTTTTTAACATAACTACAATTTTCAAATATAAAGACACACAGATGTTTTTTAATAATCAAGAGTGCAGGGACTTTAACTTCAATGAGCCCTTGAAGAAAATACTGACAAACTTCAATAGAAGCTCAGTGGAAAAATTAATGTGAAATGAATCCTACTCATAGGATTACTACTAAAACAGATCTCATTTAATGGCTGAGGAATGAAAAATGGAAGTTAGACAATGTAGAAATGATGTGTTATAGCTATGAAATAGTGAGAAGGTGTAAGGTGATCTAAGTACTATAATTTCAACCTTTAAGGAGGCACAGGAAGTCAGTAAATTCTGGTGTCTTAACACATAGATTTAAAATGTATTTAAAGGATAAGGATAGACATCAAGAAAAAGATATAATTACAAAAATGTGAATGTGGGAATATGGAAAAAATTTAATTTTATGATTGCTCATAATGAGAGTAATTGACATTGTCTAAAAACAGATGATTAAGTAAATTGTATAGAATTATAGCTAAAGAAATTTGTAACAATAATTGCCTCTAGGATTGAGAAATGGTTGCCTGGGAAGACAGGACAAGGAGACATATTATTTAATTGTATAATCTTTTATAGCTTTTGAATTTTATACCGTATTCATCTAACTACTAAAAATAGAATAGAAAAATACAAAATAACAAAAAAGAAATATTAAAGTTTTGGATGTGACCATTAGGACAAAAACGTTATATTTCAACTATTACAAAAAAAAACAACCCGTACATTAAAAGTGTGAATATAGAGATGGGTAATCGTAACAACCTAATATCAATCAATAGAAGACTACATCCATGTAATAAGAAGTATGTGCTACCGTTTGTATCAAAAGGTAAGAAAATAATATCTACGTTAATACTTTATATGCATAACTAACTAGCTGTTTTACATTTTGGATTTTTGTCTGAGGTACACATACTTGTATTACTCATTTGAAAGAACAAGCAACTTATTTTTTAAAAAAAGATAATCTTGGCAGCACAATGTGTGGACTGTGGATTTGAGGATATAGATGAGGCTTGAGATGGGAAGACTAGGTATACATAGTTAGACCAGGTTAAATCTGAAACGAGAGAATTAGAGCAAGCTTGTGTAACCCGCAGCCTGTGGGCTACATGTGGCCCAGGATAATTTTAAATGTACCCAACACAAATTTGTAAATTTTCTTAAAACATTATGAGATTCCATTGCGTTTTTTTCTTTTAATTTTATTTACTTTTTTAGCTCATCAGCTATCATTAGTGTTAGTGTGTTTTATGTGTGGCCCAAGACAATTCTTCTAGTGTGGCCCAGGGAAGCCAAAAAGTTGGACACCCCTGAGTTAGAGAATTGGGGTAGTAGTAAGAATTGGACCTTGCCCTAATAAAATGTTAGGTGTAACTTAATAACATATTGTTGTCTTGTTTTAAACTTTATTTTGTACTTGTATTAAGGTAAAGGAGAATTTGACAAAAGACTTAAGAATCACAAAATTCTTCTAAAAAACCAATGTGTTCTGCTTTTTCTTTATTAGAAAACATATATTCATAGCAAAAAACTTGAAAAACATGCCAAACAATGGAAAGAATAAAAGAAAAATTTTCTTAATTTTAACAATGTAAGATAGCCAGGGTATCAGTTTGTACATATCCCACCATTATGCTCTCCCTTCACATACAATCATTTTTTTTTTTATAAAAATTATACTATACACAATTTTGTGCCTTATATATTTAACTTGTTCTGTTTTATATATTTTTCAATGTTATTATACAATATTCTACCTTATGATTACTTAATGACTACAAATTATTATTATAATTCTTTGTTGAGCATTTAGATTGTTTATAATTTTTTCATTTATAAATAGTATTGCAATGAATAACTTTAAACATGCAATTAAACCGTATTTCTGATTATTCCCTTATATAGTTCTGGAAATGGAATTGCTGGGACAAAGGGTATGCATGTTTTTATTTTCATACTTATTGCCAAATTGCCTTCTGAAAAGTTGTACCAGTGTTATAGTTCCAGTAGAAAAGCTATCATTG
>PVKE010022321.1:0-25674 GCA_004027555.1 Craseonycteris thonglongyai | reverse complement strand
AAAAAAAAAAAAAAAAAAAAAAAAAAAAAAAAAAAAAAAAAGAAAACAGCAGTATACAAATGGACTAAGGGTTTTATTTCTGAAGGGAGATGAAGTGTCACTGATGAAAAGGAGTAATGAGCAGAACTTTAAAAAAAATGCAAAAATGTGTCAACTTGTGTGCCCAATTTTCCAACTGACTGTGAGAGGCATAGCAGAGCAAGAAAATATCCATAGAGAAACAATTAGGAGCATATTAACTGAAAATCTTGGCATGAGAAATGTGTGTGTAAAAATGGTCCCCAAGGAGTCCACTGGTGAACAAAAGCAAAGGAGAGTCAAAGTTTTCCAAAATTTTTGGAGAAGCAAGACTATGTTTGGGGCTGTGTTATCACAGGTGATAAACCATGGGCATACCAATATGACTGTGAATACAGCATCAAGTTACACAATGGAAGTCAGCCAACTCTCCATGATCAAAAACGTTCTATCAGTCCAAATCAAGAATCAAAACGATGTTGTTAGACATTTTTTAATATCAGAGGGATTGTTAATTCTGAATTTGTACCAACCAGACAGAAAACCAAGTTGACTAATTGGAAGTGCTAAAAAGGCTGAACTTTTCCCAGCACCTCATGGCTCTTATGTCAGCACAGTGCACTAGCTCATAGGGCACTCTCTGTGGAGCAGTTTTTAGCCAGTAAATAAATAGTAATAACTATATTGGAACACTCTTTCTACTCACTTGATCTAGCCCTTAATGACTCTCTTGTTTACTCAAAATAAAGAAAATATTGAAATGAAAATATTTTTATGACATTCAGGACATCAGGGTTAATAGGACAAAGGCTCTGATAGCCAATCCAAATAATCTCAAAATTGCTTTGAAGGATGGACTGGGCACTGGCATGGTGCATAGATTTCTAAGGTGAGTACTTTGAAGCTTACCATAGTGATATTTGCAAATCAGGTATGTGGCACTTTTTCTAGGATGCATTTTCGAAATGGATAGTCAGACCTTATAGAAAGTCTTATCTAATTATCTTAGTTTAAAATCATCTCTGATTTTTTTTCTCTAAAATTGCTCTTGGCCAAGCCATCCCTTTGACACCTAGTATTATTAGTTTTATTTTTTATGTCTACATAGCTTAGTTTACCTATTTAATTATAATCTTATTCTAGGGCGTATATTTTGCTTTATACCTGGAGTGTGAGTAAGTCAAGAAACTCTGGGTTTGGATAAGAGCAGCCCCCCACACTCCCATTCTCCATAAAACGTTATGTCATGTTACTTAATCTCTAGGACTAAGTATCTATTATTATCATATGTGGGTGATGATATTTGTCTTTATTACCTAAAATATCTTAGCTAATATTACATGGGCATTTTCATGCAATAAACCTATTTTCATTCTCCTTCACAGCTATCACTAGGCCTTACATCCAACCAGAGTGGAATGGATATTTGTTGATTAATTGAATAGGCCAGATTAAGTAAGAATTATACTATATAAATTTAATTTTAAGATTTATTTATTTTAATACAATTAGATAAAAAAATAGAAATACAGTGAATAAATAGATTATATTTTGCTTAACTTTATCTAGTAAACAAAATTGAAGCCAGGGCTCTTTGGCAGGACTATAATGATGTTATTACTTTATTTTTATTCATTTCAAAAAAAAATGTCTGGCCATAATTAGTCTGACCAGATATACCATTTAAAATAAGGCAGAAAACAGCGGTACTGTCCCATTTCAAACAGAAAATATGGTTAGCATAGACTCACTCAGGTAAATTCAAGGTTTTAAAAGATTGATCACATGTACTGTTTGAGAAAGAACAGTACCATTGTTTTCTGTCCCATGTAAAATGGTATGTTGGGTCAACCTAAACATAATGGTTATATAATTTTTTATTATAAATACTTGTTGAACATATTGACAAAATCTCTTTCTGAAAAAAAATAGTCTTAGGTTATAATTCCTGGTCATTCTTTGTTTACTTGAAATAGAGGGAAAATAAAGGACACATATTTTACCTACATCACAATGGCAAGAATAGGTCTTGTTAACAAAAGTCATTATTTAAGGTAATTTACTTATATAAATGATCTCAATTACATAGTACAGAGCTTAGTAATTTTGTTATTCGGGTAATCAAGTTAAGTCTCAAAATTTAAGTAATCAAATAGGAGAACTATGGAACCAGAACCCAAATGTTTCTGATTCTGACATATTATTCATACCATTACAATTCTACTTTTTGATTAGCCTCACAAAAATAGCTTGGTCAAAAAAATCTGTAAACAACCCTAATAAAAATGACTTTGACAGACTATCTATAAAATAGCCTCACATTTTTTAACAAACAACATTTAATGACCAAAAGGAAAAAAAAGTTCTTATATTGTTTATCCTTAAGCTCTGCTGCTTTTTGTATTTACTTCTTATTTGAAATTCCTGCCTTGTATTTGTAACACGAAATTCTTTATTCAGTAACTACATTGCCGTCACAAATATAAGATTATCAGTTGAGGACTGAATGAAGCAGCAAAAGGAAATAAACTAAGAAAACAAAAAAGTAGTTTCCATAGTAATTTACCACACAATATATAAGAAAGCAAGATGATGACATCGTACACAATTCAGCCCTGTGATATCCCTTAAAAATATTGTCTTATTATATAAATTAACTGTTCATTATGTCAGCCATTTATTATTCAACATCATGTAGACCAGCAGAGTTTAAACTTTGTCTTCCCTGGGCCACATTGAAAGAAGAATTGTCTTAGGCCACACATAAAATTTACTAACAATAGAAGATGCCAGGATTACTTAGCAGGTTGAGCTCTTGTCTTGCAGTCCCGGGGCAGGGGCCTGAGGATTGAATCCCAGCCCCAGCTCATGAAGACCGATATGCTGAACTGGGGCATGCTCCCAGTTTGGTTTTCACCAAGGTGAGCTTCCTATGTGGGAGGCCCCTGGTTAGATTCCTGCCCCAGGAATCCTTCCCATGTGAGAAACCCTTGACTTGCAGGGGCATGCCTACCATATGGGAAGCCCCAAGGGTCACTTCCTGCTCTACATAGCCCTGAGCCCCTGGCTCAGTCCTGCCCTGCACAGCCCTGTGCCCACCTGTGGAATAAAAACTATGTAGAAAACTAATAATGTGCAACTATAGAGACTGTTCTGGGCCCTCCCCCTTCTCACTCTCTCTCTCTGTCTCCCTCTCTCTTTGTCAAAGACAGCAAACACAAATCTTTAATCTATGCTAACAATAACAATAGCTGATGGGCTAAAAATAGAATAGCAAACAATTTTAAGAAAGTTTACAAATTTGTGTTGGGCCACATTTAATGCCATGTTGGGCTGCATGCAGCCTGTAGACTGAAGATTGGACAAGCTTGATAAAGACTATCAGAAAAACAGGGAAGCCGGGATGGCTCAGTGGGTTAAGTGCTCACTGAATCCCGGCCCTGGCCCTTGTGGACCCATATGCTGAACTGGGGAGTGCCCCCAGTTCAGTTCTCACTGGGGCGAGACCCTGGCCCAGCTCCTGCCCTGTGCAGCCTGGCCCACCTGTGGAATGAAACTATGTGGAAAAACTGATGATGTGCAACTATGGAGACTGTTCTGGGCCCTCCCTCCCCCTTCTCTCTGTCTCTGTCTCTCTCTTTCTCTGTCAAAAACAATAAAAATAAATCTTTAAGACTATCAGAAAAACATCTCTCAACAAAGTTTATTCTGCTTGAAAATCAAATGATGAGCTGGTACTAGTGTTTGGGCTATAACAAACTGTGAAGAAAAACTATACTCTATTTTTTATTTATTTGTGACCAAATTGTTAGTAAACCCTAGAAATGTAACTAACTCATTACATTTGCCACCTTATATATTAAGCATCCCTTTACCTGCATTTTGTTCTCCACAGATTCACAAATGTTTTAATATAGAAATATTATTTTATGTAAATTGAAATTCTAATTCCAAATATTTGCCTATAATAGCTACTTACTGTATTTGTGAGAATTTATTTAATTATATTAATTAAAGTATTTATCTGTTCTTATTAAATACATATTTATTGAAATATTTCAAAGCATTAATTAATTTAAAATTTATTTTTTAGACAACAATTCTAAGTAGTGACACTTATTACATACTTATTACTAGCATAGATGAAATATATTATTAAAATGAGTAAAGTAATATGACTCAAGTCTTATTGAAAACTAGGGCTAAGTTATTTTAATTGTTTCCTTTTACTCCAAAAATATTATCATTTTTTTTTTAATGAGCAAACATAGGAAAATATTTGTGTAAAGTTTTGACATATTTCCTTCACAATCAAAATTGTCTGAAATAAGTAAAGATGTATATAATGACATTTTTATTGATTTATGCTCATCAAGATGGTAAAAGTCTAATCAAATAACACAACACATAGTAAAAAGAAAGTGTTTATTTTTCTACGGCACAAATACAAATAATGATTTAGACAAGTTAATAAAGTTATAAGGTTCAATCAATGAAATAAGTCAAATTAGCTAATCCATAATATATTAACTATTGATTCATTGCATGTGAGTGTGCGTGTTGTTTTTCTTTTCTTTAAAAGTTAAACATCAAGTCCATTGAGGTATAATTTATATATATTAACATTCCCTATAACATGTGTGTGAGTTTTAAATAAAAAAACTCAAGTAGACATCAACTAGTGCATGTATAAGTTTAGAAAGAAGTTGAGAAATAAGAAAAAAGTATATAGCCAGCTGAGGTTTTTTAGACTAATATTTTTCAGCCCAACTTGAGTTCTCATAAAGGTAAAGTGTTAATAAAGACAAATCTAAATGAAAGAGAGGTGAGGGAATAATTAATTGGTTTTAGAACAGTTTTTGACTTGGTTGCTGCTAATTCATTTTAGAATAATTCAAGCTTTTGTATAAATCACAACTTTGGAGAGGTAAAATTTTATTTTTAATCAGATGACAATTTATCTCGTATATGCTACTGGTCTTATATTGTTTTACAAACACTGTTTTGTTTTTGTTTTTGTTTTGTTTTGTTTTTTAGTTTTGTGGCTTATACATCCTTTGGTCTTATGTTTTAAGAATCTTGGGGAAGCCGGGATGGCTCAGTGGGTTAAGCGCTCACTTTGCAGCGCTGGGGACTGGGGATCGAATCCCCGGGCCCCAGCCTGTGCGGAACCATATGCTGAACTGGGAGCTCCCTCAGTTCAGTTCTCTCTCTGTCTCTGTCTCTGTATCTCTCTCTCTCTCTCTCTGTCAAAAACAAAAATAAAATAAATAAAAATATTAAAAAAAAAAGAATCTTCTGCTTGTTATGTGGTTTTGAAAAGAATAAATAGGGGAATTACACCCATTTATTCCTATCTTAGCCCAGAAGTGAAACACATCATTTTATTCATACTTGATTGGCAGGAATTTGGTGTGAAGAAATCTGGAAAATGTAGTCTTGCTTTATGAGTAAAAAAATAAGTTGGGCAAAAAGTGTAGCCCTTCTTTATCAACACTATTAATTGCATTTTTATTCTAAAAATATTTTTAAAAGAAGTAAGTTAAAAAAAAAGAAAGTAAATATGAAAAAGAAAAGTTTTGAGAATAGCTAGTAGAGAGAAACCAGTTAAAAATACTAGAGAATGGGGGATAGTCATAATATATTGCCATTTTTTATTTTTTATTTCTTATTTCCTTATTTTTTGACATCTTCTCTCTTCTCTGTGAATTTGTCACTTAATTTCCCTTTTATTTCCTCTCCTCACATCCTGTTTGTTTTTATTGTTGTTTTTGTTGTTTTGGTTTGTTCTTTATTTGACTGCCTGATATTTCTTTTACTTTTGCTACCATTTATCCTTAACACACACACACACGCATGCGCGCGCGCGCACGCACACACACACACACACACACACACACACACACACACACACACACACAATGGTTCAGGCATATAACCGTAGGAGTCTTCTGAGAAATCAAACCTAACAAAACACATTTGCTGTTTATTTCAGCTAATAACTTTTACAGCCTAAATTCCAAGTCAGGGAGATGGACAGGTTGCTCTTGAAGAAGGCCCCACAAATGTGTTCAGTGAGCATTGGCAGCTTCTTAGGGCATTATAGACTTTCACTAAAACACAAATTCTAATACAAACGCACAAGCATTCTGTCCAATTATTTGTTTAAATATAATAAGACAATACTACTTCATCCATAAAACAAGTCTCATGTACCTATCAGCTGATAAATGAAAGCTGAGGAATAGTAAACCAAAATCATTTCACTCTGTATGTACATAAAAAACATCTAAAACATCACAAGTATGTGCACACTGTGTTACATAAGCATCACTATCCAGAATAACCAACTGTCAAAGACAAAGCAGTTGAGCTTTGTTTTTAGTGGAATAATACCTCTTATTTCCTTTCTATGAAATACACAGTATGCAAATGCAATGAATGAAATAGAATAATTACTTTAAATTTGATATTTTACTTAGTAATTCATTTCTATTCTCATTCTAAAATTTGTGAAGCTAAATAAATTTAGGCTGGTTGGCTCAGAATGTGATGTGTATACATATATATACACATGTTCTTCACAGCTCTAAGTAATCGGTTACATAATTTATTTATTTGATTTCATACACACACATACACACACTAATATAATGTAATGTAATGTAATGTAATAATAATATAATAATATAATGTAACGTAATGTAATGTAATATATTGGTTAGCCAAATTTAGTTTGAGATTATAGATGAAAATTCTAAGAACCTCTATTGTGCTCAACTGTTTACATAATCAGAGATACTCCAGAATATTCACTTTTTCTTCAAGATGATAAAATTGAGACACAAGAAGTTCTTAACACCACGTATTACATAGCAAAACCATCTATGTAATTTACTACTTCTTTCACTTACGTATTCTAGAATTTCTCTCAGGTCATCACAGGTAAATGTATGCTCTGCAAGAAATCTTTGCTTGGAGTTCATGATAAGTTGGTTTAAAAAATTCTTACTCTGATTATACATAGTCTTATTTTTCTCTCTCAAATAGTTATTTGTATAGGATTTTAAAAATGGTAAGGTAAATAAGTCACAGCTCTTTTTAATTAACCGAAAGCACACTTAAATTTATTAAAGAAAATATAAATATAAAAAGGCTTTTTAAAAACTAATTTAATTATTCTGTTCCAATGTTACAATTTGTTTTTTATTTATAGTTACAAGTTTTATGTTTCATTTTAAAACATATCTTTTGTTTTGGCTTATAAAATAGAGGCTCACTATAGAAAGTTTAAAAAAAACATAGAGGAACTAGTGTACTCATAACCTCACTATTCAGTATATTAAATATTTATTAGATCTTATTGCTATTTGTATAACATATTTCACATCTTGAAATTAAAAACGTGTGTGTGTGTATATGTATGTGTGTATATATATATATTTATATATATAAATTCAGATTAAAATACACCTTTTACCCGAGTTAGAACCTAAAATTGTAAAAGTATAAATTTATGTCAAAATCTAAATTACATAATAAGACAAAAACTTTGTTCTCATCTATTAAATGGCATTACAACTGTAATATCTATATTTTTTAATAATTACATTTGATTTTTTAATGTAGTAGATTTTGATATTGTAAATGCTACATTTATTTTTGTTATGTACCCCACAATATAACTAACTTCTCCTATACTGTTATTTAATAATCTAGAATGACTACTTTATTGAAAAAATTGATTGTAAGCATTGCAAAGATTTTTGTATTATACTGAAAATAATTTTTGTGTGTGTGTAAATTTGTTTTTCAGTGCACTTACTATGTCTTCTACATTTTTTTTGATATATTTTGGCGTACTACTATTGAAAGTTTTGCCATTTACAGAAGACTCTTTGTTAACCAGAACTTATTAAGCAACAGACACTCTCAAACAATTGGCAAGAACATTAAAAAAAGAAATAAAAAAAGAAATAATACTTTAAATACAAATTAAAGTAAAACCAATTTCTGATGAAAATGTAAGTTTACCGTGATATGCAGCTCTATATCATGAAAAACCTTACTTTGCATTAAAAAAAGTCAGGTCGCAAAGCAATCTTATATTTGTTAATTTTTTTTTAAACCTACATTTAAGTTTGCTAGTACAGTATTAGTGACTGATAGAGATCCAACATCATCCACATCCATTTCTCCTGATCCTTTCCTAGCTACATCATCAGATCCTAACAATCCTGGTGCAATGTCTACCCACTAAAATCTATTCCTACTGTAGTAGTTTTAAGTGTGTGTGGTTTATTCTAAGTTCCTTGAAGTTAAAACAAATTATGTTAGTGAAGTTTATGAAGTTGAAAGTTGATTGACTATAATTTAATTAAAATTGCTCACTGAATCCACAAACCTGTTCTTTTTTAATTCAGTTGTTTATTTAAAAAAATAATCTATGATATATTTTACAAAGTTATCTGTATTTTTAATTTCATAATTTGATTTAAAAATTTTTTTTATTCTTTTTTTGTTGTTAAGTTTATTAGGGTGACACTGATTAGTAAAAATTACATAGGTTCCAGGTGCACAATTCTACATTACATTGTCTATGTATTGCATTATGTACTCATCACCCAAAGTCAGATTTCTTTTCATTGCCATGTATTTCACTCTCTTTCCCTCCTCTCCCATTTCCCTCCCTACTAGCCCTAAGGTAACCACTAACCTATCCTCTCTGTCCATGAGGTTTTGTTTCTTCTTTGCTTTCAGTTTATATTCCACATGTGAGTGAAGTCATAGGGCTCTTAGCTTTTTCTATCAGGTTTATTTCATTTAGCATGATGATCTCAAGTTCTATCCATGTTGTAGCAAATGGCAGTATTTAATCTTTTCTTATCACTGTGTAATATTCCATTGTATATGTGTACCACAGCTTTTATATCCAGTCATCTATCAAACAGCGCTTTGGTTGTTTCCATGACTTGGCCACCATGAATAACACTGCAATGAACCTTATGGTACATATGTTTTTACAGGCTAAGGCTTTCAAGTTTTGGGGGGTAAATACCCAGAGTGGGGATTGTCAGGTAATTTGGTTAGCTCCGTTCTCAATTTTCTGAGAAATCTCTATACTGTTGTTTAATGAGATTTCCATCAAAATCCCACAGACATTCTTTAAACAACTGGATAGAAACATTATATACATAAAATAGAATATTATATAATAATAAAAATGAAGAACTGCTATGTACTATGATTTGGATATAACTTCAAATCATTACAGTAAGTAAAAAGTTAGATATAAGGGTAATATTTTGTATAACTCTATTTATATGAATTGTACCGAATAGATAAATTCATAGAAATACAATGCAGATTAGTATTTGCCAGGGACTGGAGGAGAAACTAATTGGCAAAAAAACCCAAAAACTTAATGCTTTATAAGTTTTACTTTTGAATAATGAAAAATTTAGGGGTTAACTTGATGCTGTAGTTGTACAACACTGAAAGTGTCCTAAATGCCATAGAAGTGTTTATTTTAAAATGCTTAATTTTATGTCATTTGAATGTTACCTCAAATTATTATGTGAAGATTTTTATTGAAATAAAGCTAGCATACAATATTATTAATATATTAATTTCAGGTGTACACTAAAGTTATTCAACATTTGTGTATTTAAATAAGTTATCACTATGATAAATTCAACAGCTGTCACATTATCACAATATTATTGATTATATTTCCTATGCTGTATGTTAAATCCCCAGGACCGATTTGTTTTATACCTTTAAATTTGGATCTCTTATTCTGCTTTACCTTCCCTCTCCTTTTTGAATTTTTCAATCACAGTTAACATTCAATAATATTTTATATTAATTTCATATGTGTAACATAGTGGTTAGACATTTATATAATTTAAAAAGTGATATTCCTGACTATTCTAGTACCCATGTTACACCATACATAGTTATTAACATATGATTGACTGTTTTTTATGCTATATTCTACATCCTCATGATTACTTTGTAACAACTAATTTGTACTTCTTAAATTTACTCATCCCCTTAACCTCCCTTCAATCTGGCAACCATTAAAATGTTCTCTGTATTTATATGTTTGTTTCTATTTGGTTTGTTTGTTTAATACTTTAGATTTCACATATTAATGAAATCACATTACATTTGTCTTTTTCTGCCTGACATATACCACTCAGGAAAATACAATTCAGGTCCATTTATGTCATCACAGATGACAAGAACCCATTTTCTTCCATGGCCAAACAATATTAATTCATCGATATTGCTTCTTGGCCTGTTTACTAAGATCAAGTGTAATTCATTAATGAGCACCCAGGCTACCTCCACATTTTAGCCTTTGTAAACAATACTGTAATGAACATATAAATGCACACATCTTCTCTTAAGTAACATTTTTTATTCTTTTTAAATAACCAGAAAAGAGAATTCCTTGTCCTTCTGCGTCTCTAGTTATGTAGCATTTGTTTTAAAACCTTTTTTTTTTCTTAAATAAGTATTGCAACCACAGTTTGTTTTAGTTTTATTACTCTATTTTCAGTCTCTGTGTGTCTTCCAATCTGAAGGGAGTCTCTTGTGGGTAGCATATCTAAGGGTCTTATTTTCTTATCCATTCAGCAAAACTATCTTTTGATTAAGAGGTGGGTGGGAGAGATGGGTGGGGGGGATTAGGGATTGGGAATCAAACATATGGTGATGAAAACTGAGCTGATTCTGGGTGGTGAGCACATAATGCTATATATAGACAATATAATGCAAAATTTTACAACTGGAAACAATGTAATTGATATCAATTAATATCACCCCAATAAATTTAACAACAACAAAAAAAGAGCATTTAATCTATTTCTACAAGGTGTGACAATTAAGTAGACAAACTCATCCTAAAGAATGTGCTATGTACCTCATTGCTGAATATCACGATGGTCATCACCAAAATATTCTCCTTGAGAAACTATGCATTGGTGACAGTGCCTAGACCACCTTTCAAAGCAATGTTGAAACTTTTTGTGGAATGGGCATCAACGTTATTACAGTATTACCCTTGATGTCCTGAATGTCATAAAATGTCTTCCTTTCAATATTTCCTTTATCTTTGGATGAAGAAAAAAGTCCTTGGGGGCCTGATCAGGTAAGGAGGGAGGGTATTTCAATATAGTTAAGCTGATATTTTCATATTTATTTTCTGATTTGATGATCTGTCCCTGTTTTGTACCCCTAATATAATTGTGTTTTTGTCAATCTCTCCTTTTAGTTTTGTTGGTAGTTGCTTTGTAAATTTTAGTGCTTCTTGGTTGAGGATATACGTATTAATAAGTGTCATGTCTTTTTCTCCTCTTTATCATTATGAAATGTTCATCTATTTCTCTTATAATTTTTTATCCAGAAGTATGTTTCATTAAATATAAGTATTACTACAACTGCTTTTTTTTTTTGGATGCCATTTGCTTGGAATATTGTTTTCCAGCATTTCACTTTGAGTCTGTATTTGTTCTTATAGCTGACTTGTGCTTCTTGGAGGCAGCCTAAGTTTGGTTTTTGTTCTTTAATCCACTTTGCTACTCTATGCCTTTTTATTGGTGAGTTCAGTATGTTTACATCTATGGTGATGATTGATATATGAGAATTTCCTATTGCTATTTCATATTTTTTAGTTTTGTTTGTTTGTTAATTGTTACATATATTGGGATGACATAGATAGGTAACTATTAGATAGTTTCCAGATGTACAATTCCAAATCATATCACCTATGCATCACATTATGTGCTCACCACCCAGAATCAGCTCTCCTTCCATCACCATCTATCTTGGATCCACTCCCACCTCCCCCCGCCAAGCTCTTCCTCCCCTGCCTCCCGTTTTCTCAGGTAACCACCAAACTATTGAGTGTCCATAGTGCTGGTGCTCTCTCCCTCCCCTCCCTCTCTACTTCCCCCCTCCTCCCCTTCCCTCAGGAAATCACGCAGCTATTGAGTGTGTCCATAGGTCTCTGTGTCTTTGTTACTTTCAGTTTTATATTCCACCTATAAGTGAGGTTATATGTTTCCTGATTCTTTCAGTCTGACTTATTTTGCTTAATAAGATGGTCTCTAAGTACATCCATGTTGTCACAAATTAATGTATTTGATCTTTTCTTATCACTGAGTAGTATTTGATTGTGTACATGCACCACATCTTCTTTTTCCAGTCATCTATCAAAGGGCATTTTGGTTGTTTCCATTTTCTGGCCACTGTGAACAGTGCTACAATGAACACGCAGGTACAGATATCTTTGCAGATTAAGGTTTTCAAGTTTTTTGGGTAGATACCCAGTAGAGGGATTGCTGGGGCATATGGTAATTCCATTCCTAATTTTCTGAGGAATCTCCATGTAGCCTTCCATAGTGGTTGTACCAGTTTACATTCCCACCAGCAGTGTATGAGGATTCCTTTATCTCCACAGCCACTCTAGCACTTGTTATCACTTGTCTTGTTGATTTTAGCCATTCTAACAGGTGTAAGATGGTATCTCATTGTGGTTTTTATTTGCATCTACCTAATTGCTAGTGAAGTGGAGCATTTTTTCATAAATCTGTTGGCCATATGTATGTCTTCACAAGAGAAGTGTCTGTTAAGGTCATCTGCCCATTTTTAATTGGATTGCTTGTTTTTTTCTTGTTGAGTTGTACAAGTTCTTTGTATATTTTTGATATTAGCCACTTATTAGAGGCATTGTTTGCAAATATTTTCTCCCAGTTTCTTGGTTGCCTCTTTGCTTTATTGATGGTTTCCTTTGCAGTGCAGAAGCTTTTTAGCTTGATAAGGTCCCATTCATTTATTTGTGCTTTTACTTCCCTTGCCATTGAGGTCAGATTCTTAAAGTCCTCCCTGAACCCCAGGTCTATAAGTTTAGTGCCAATGTTTTCTTCTATGCAATTTATTGTTTCTTTTCTTATTTGGAGGTCTTTAATAAATTTTGAGTTAATTTTGGTATATGGTGAGAGATCACAGTTCACATTCAGCCTTTTGCATGAGGTTTTCCAATTTCCCCAGCACCATTCACTGAAGAAGCTTTCTTTTCCCCACTGTATATTTTTTGCTCCTTTATCAAAAATAATCTGTCCATATATTTGTGGGTTTATTTCTGGGTTTTTAGTTCTGTTTCATTGGTCTGTGAGTCTGTTTTTCTGCCTGTACCAAGCTGTTTTGATTACTGAGACTTTGTAGTACAGATAAAAGTCAGGCAGTGAGATGCCCCCAACTTTATCCTTTTTTCTCAGGAGAGCTGTTGTGATTTGTGGTCTTTTGTGGTTCCATGCAAATTTGATGATATTTTAATTTATTTATTGAAAGAATGACTGTGGGATTTTGATGGGTATGGCATTGAATCTGTATATTGCTTTGGTGAGTATGGCCATTTTAACTATGTTGATTTTTCCTATCCATAAATATGGAATGTTTTTATTTTCATTTCTTTGTTTTCTCTTTAATTTCTTTTAACAGTGTCTTATAGTTTTCAGTATATAAGTCCTTCACGTTCTTTGTTAGATTTAAAAAAATTTATTATTAAATTTTATTGTTAAATTTAATGGGGTGACATTCGTTGTTTCATTGCAATGGCAAAGAGAATAGATGCTCTCATCTCTCTTTCTGAAGTTTCATTGTTGGCATACAAAAATGCAGTTGATTTTGGGACATTGATGTTGTAGCCTGCGACTTTACAGTATTTGTCTATTATTTGTAGTAGATTTTTGATAGTCTTTAGAGTTTTCTATATACAGGATTATGTTATCTGCAAAGAGTGACAGTTTAAATTCTCTCCTTATTTTAATACCCTTTATTCCTTTCTCTTGTCTGATTGCACTGGCTAGAACTTCCAGAACTATGTCGAACATCAATGGTGACAGGGGGCATCCCTGTCTTGTTCCTGATTTTAGGAAAATAGGCTTCAGCTTTTCCCCACTCAGTATAATATTTGCTGAGGGTTTGTCATATATGGCCTTTATTATGTTGAGGTACTTTCCTTCAATTCCCATTTTATTCAGTGTTTTTATCATACATGGGCTTTCTATCTTGTTGAATGCTTTTTCTGCATCAATTAAGATAATTATGTTGTTTTTATCCTTTGGTTTATGTGCTGGATTACATTTATTGATTTGCATATGTTGAACCATCCTTGTGCCCCTTGGATGAATCCTACCTGGTCATGGTGAATAATCTTTTTAAAGCATTGTTGTATTCTGTTAGCTAAAATTTTATTTAAGATTTTTGCATCAGTGTTCATCAGTGAAATTGGCCTATAGTGTTCCTTTTTGGTATTGTCTTTCCCAGATTTTGGTTTTAGGAAGATATTAGCTTCTTAGAATGAGTTGGGCAGTATTGCCTCCTTTTGAAGTTTCTGAAGTAGTTTGAGGAGGATGGGCGTTAGTTCTTCTTTGAATGACTGGCAGAACTCATTGGTAAACCCATCTGGTCTAGGCCTTTTGCCTTTGGGCAGGTTTTGGGTAATTGTTTTAAGTTCTGTACTGTTGATTGGTCTATTTAGGTTATCCAGATCTTCTTGGTTCAGTTTAGGTAAACTATATGTTTCTAGAAATTTGTCCATTTCCTCTAGATTGTCAAATTTGGTGGCATAGTGTCTTTCATAATAATCTCTTATGATTGTTTTTATTTGTGCAGTATCAGTTGTGATCTCTCATTTATCATCTCATATTCTGGAAATATGAGATTATTCTCTTTTCCCTTTGGTTAGCCTAGCCAGTGGCTTGTCAATTTTATTGATTTTTTCAAAGAACTAGCTCTTTGTGGCATTAATTTCATCTATTGTTGTTCAGTTTTGAATTTCATTAAGTTTTGCTTTAATTTTTATTAATTCGTTCCTTCTGGTGGTTTAGGGTACCTCTTTTCTCCTTTCTCTCTTTCTATAAGATGAGATTTGAGGGTGTTTACTTGTAGTTTTTCTTGTTTCTTGACATAGGCCTGTAATGATATAAAATTTTCTCTTAATACTGCTTTCACTGTGTCCCAGAAATTTTGGTATGTCGTGATTTTATTGTCATTCATTTCTGCAAATTTTTTAATCTCTTGTTTCATTTCCTTTTTGATCCAGTCATTCTTTAATAGCATGTTGTTCAATGTCCATATCTATGTGTTTCTCTCTGCAATTGATCTTTTGCAATTGATCTCTAGTTTCAACGCTTTGTGGTCTGAGAATGCACTTGGTATGATTTGGATGCTTCTAAATTTGGTGAGGTTGGACTTAAGTCTCAGGATATGGTCTGTTTTTGAAAATGGTATATGTACACTAGAGTAAAATGTATAGCCCTGTGTTTCAGGATAGAATGTCCTATAAATGTCAATTTTGTTTATTTCCTGTAATGTATTATTTAAAGGTGCAATTTCCTTATTTATCTTCTGCTTGGATGATTTGTCCAATGTTGTCAGGAGGGTGTTTATATCCCCTACTATAATTGTATTCTTGTTAAATTTTCCTATTAGATCTGTTAGTAGTTGCTTTATAATTTTTGGTGCTTTCTGATTGGGGGCATATATATTGATGAGTGTCATGTTTTCTTGGTGTGTTTTTCCTTTTATCAAAATTCAATGTCCATTTTTATGTCTCATTATTATTTTTTAGCCTGATATCTATTTCATCAGAAATCAGTTTGACCACTCTTGCTTTTCTCTGACTGACATTTGCCAGGAGTATTTTTGTCCATCCTTTTATCCTGAGTCTATGTTTGTTTCTGCGGCTGAGGTGTGTCTCTTGTAGGCAGCATATGTTTGGATTTTGTTTTTTAATCCAGTGTGCTACCCTGTGTCTCTTTATTTGTGAATTCAGTCCATTTACATTCAGGGTGATGATTGATATATGAGGATATCCTGTATCCATTTCTTCTGTCTTTTCTTACTTTTTTGTTGTCCCAACATTTCTCCATTTATTTTGATTTTTTGATTCAGGCTGAATAGCCTCTTTCAGTATTTCTTGGAATGCCGGTTTTGAGCTGGAGATTTCCCACAGCTTCTGTATATCTGAAGGCCCTTAATTCCTCCTTCATATCTAAAGGTTAATTTTGCTGGATAGTTAATTCATGGCTGGAAATTTCTCTCTTAATAATTTGAAGATTGGGCTCCACTCCCTCCTGGCTTGCAGCGTTTTTGTTGATAAGTCTTGTGAAAGCCTAATAGTTTTTCCTTTGAAAGTTATATTTTGTTTTTCTCTGGAAGCCTTGAGGATTCTTTCTTTGTCTTTGGTTATTGTCATCTTCAAAACAATGTGCCTTGGAGAAGATCTGCTAGAGTTTAGGTAGCTAGGGCTCCAGATTTCCTCTTGAATTTGGGGTTCTAGGTCTTTCCATAGGTTAGGAAAATTCTCATCCACTATTTGCTTTAGTAGACTCTGAGAGGATTTCATCTCTCTTTCTACTGGTACCCCTATTATTCTAATATTGTTCTTGCTGATGGAATCAGACAATTATTGTAGGATTCTTTCATTTCTCTTGATTCTCATTTTTCTTTCTTCTTCCCTCTGAAATTTCTATGTTTCTATCTTTGACTTCACTAATTGTTTCTTCCAGCTGGTCAGCCCTGTTTTCTATGCTGGTCAATTCTTTTTTCAGCTCTCCCATGATGCCTTTCATTTAGAGGAGTTCCTTTTGGTTTTGCTCTAACTTCTCAATTTTATTGGTAAACTACTCATTTTTCTCAGAAAATTTCTTGTTGAGGTCATTTAACTGTGTCTGGGTACTTTCTCAGCATTTACTGAGCTCTCTGAGTATCTTGTGTATTGCAGCCCTGAATTCTGTTTCACTTAGATTTGATTCCAAGTGTGGAAGCTCCTTTTCTAAATATCGTCTGGAGGGGCTTTGGATTCTGAGGTGTGCATTGTATTTGATGTGTTTTTTTGTTGGTTTGTTTGTTTTTTTGCTTTACCCATTAGTATGTTTTCCCTGTGGGGGTTTGCCTATTAGATGGTCTTCTTTTTATTATTTCTTGTGGGTTCAGTTGTGGGAAGAGGAGTTTTTGTGAGAGGGTTGGGGGAAGCAGTCAGTTTCTGTGTCCTGGGTTTGCTCTGCATGTTGCTGTCTTAGCTGTTGGAAGGCAGGGTATTGAAAGTGTGGGCAGGGGATGCGGGGGTGTGAGTAGGAGCTAGGGTGGGCCTAAGACAGAATAGCAGATTTCTCTTTCATCAGGGGCACTAGTGGTTCAGTGTGGGCGGAGGCACAGCAGCTGGGGTCTTTCTCCCCTCTGCTCAGGTGCTTTCACTTTATTTATTTATTTATTTATTTATTTTATATTTATAGAGAGTAATTATTTTATCTTCAGTGCATATTTATTTCTATTTTACTTTTGACAGATAGAGAGAGAGACAGAGACAGAGACAGCTAGAGAACCAAACTGTGGGAACTCCCCAGTGCAGCATGTGGGTCCGCCTGGGCCGGAGCCGGGATTTGATCCTTGGTCCTCGGGGCCTCAAAGCGAGCGCTCAACCCACTGAGCCGTCTGGCTTTCCCTGCTTTCACTTTAATCGCATCTGTGAGCTGGGCCTGCTGGGCAGCGGCACTGTGGAGGTGCGAGTGGTGGCTTCGTGGAGGTCCAGTTGGCTGTGTGTTTGTGTGTGTGTGTGGGGGGTGCGGTGGGGGGGGTGCAGCCTGGTCTGTGGCACGCTAAAAGCCTCATTGACTGAGTGGTTGGGGCACAGCTGTGGCCCAGTGGCTTGGGCTGCAGCTCGGCTGGTGGCAGCTGTCCGGCTGGTGGCTCCTCTGGGTCCCTAAGACCTCCATTCCTGCTTCTCTCACTCCAAGAGCCCTGTCTTCAAAGGGTGCTCCCTCACAGTCAACTCTAGGAGCTCAGCTGTGTGTCCTTTGTAAATCAGGTGGGCCGAGCTGCTGTGGGCTGATGTCCTGCTCTCTCCCCGCCTGCCTGGGAAGTGCAGCTGCCTTGCTCCACAGTCCCTGTTCCACCTCAGGCTCCGTGATCTGATTATGGCACTGCATGCCGCTTCTTGATTTTGGATGTTAAATTGTCCACAGTCTTGTGGGGCTTCCACTCTCTTTAGGTGTCAGCTTCCAGCCTGTCCTCAATCTAGTTCCACTTTGACCATAGTCCCCCAGCCCCCCCCTTTTATTTGCCAGCCCTGGCTGTGCTCCATGTCTCTGTCCCCTTTCCTCTGCCGCTCTCCCCTTTTTCCTGCAACCTTTGGGTATTGTTCTGTATTGTGTGGTACTCTCAGTTTAGGGTGCTTCTCAGGGTTTCCCCTGTGGATTCTCCTTTGTTCATAAGTCCCTTCCCAGGTAGGTATCAGGGTTCTCCTCTTATGCCACCATCATTTCTCCTCCTCTTGTAATAGTTTTGCTAATTGACAAAAACTATTTTTTTCTCATCCACAACTATATATTTCTCATCTTGATTTTTTTTATGCCTGTTTTATTCTTATTATGTCATAGTTGGTTTTGGGGTTTTTTTGTACAAATGGGCAAAAGTACTCAGAAGCAGTCGTCATTTTCAATTTTAAATATTATTTTAGTCCTCATGTTTTGCTGCCTTCTCAGTTTAAATTTTATATCTTTACTTTATATTATAACTCTTTGATATTTAACATTAATTTAGTTACCTAATTTTACATATATTTTATTATATCATTTCAATCTCTACTGGAATGGAGTCTTAATGTTAAAAAAATAAATTTTGTAATATAAAATGATATACACTTTGTAGTATTATTGCTCATATATTATTTTATGATTTAGACATACTACCTTTGTATCTCAAGCTACTTAAAAAAAAAGGAGAAGGGAGGAGGAAATACAATCACATTTGCCAGAAAGCTACCGTACATAATTAAATTTTAATTTTTTTGGAAACTAATTTGTGTTTACTAAGTGTTTTTAGTTCTTCAAAAATGACATTCTTAAAAAATACAATAATATTAAAAAAAATTCTATGAGTGAAGGAAGATTTTTAGAATTTCAGAAAAAGTGGTATTCTCTATATTCAAGTGTTTCTGTTGGCCCTTTTTGAATATAGATTTTCCTTCATTATAAGCTAGCTGTATGTCTTATCACATTCGCAATGTTTAAAGTGCTTTCATTTTATAACTTCATGCTCAAAATCCCTCTGAGGTAGTTTTTGTTATATCCATTTTTTTATATTAAAGAATAGAGAGAGGTCAAAGATGGTGGCATGAGAGAACGCCGATAACTGCCTGGGAAGGGCCTTGTGAACAGAGGTGAATCCACAGGGGAAACCCTGAGAAGAAACCTCAACTAAGAGAACCATACAACGCAGAACAACACCCAAAGGTTAGAGAAAAAGGGGGAGAGTGGGAGAGGGAAAGAGAAGCAGCGGTTCGGGGACAGAGACTCGGAGCGCGGCACAGGGCTGGCAAAAACAAAGGGGGATTGGGGGACTATGGTCAAAGTGGAGCTGGATTGAGGGTGAGCTGGAAGCCGAGACCTAGGGAGCGTGGAATCCCCGCAAGACTGTGGACAATTTAACATCTGAACTCAAGGGACTGCACACATTGCCCTAATCAGATCATGGAGCCTAAAGTGGAACAGGGACTGCGGAGCAGGGCGGCTGCACATCCCGGCGGGTGGGGTAAGAGCAGGGCACCAGCCCACAACAGCTCAGCACCCCTGATTTATGGAGGAGATTGACTGTGAGGGCACGCCTTCTGAAGACAGGGCTCTTGGAGTGAGGGCTGGGGCTTGAGTGGGCATAGCTGCATTGGACATGCTTAGAGTGAATCCAGCGGTCTCAACAGAGCCGGGAGCATAGAGCGGCTGCCGCAGAGCTACGGCCTGTGTGCACCTGGGCTTTCGACGCCCCGCCCACCAGGCCACCTTGGCGCCACTATCAGCACACAACTAGGCTATCAGCTCCCTGCCCACCCGCCCACCGGGCCACCACGACACCGCTGCTTGCTTGCCAGCGCGCAATTGGGCTTTTGGTGCCCCACTCACCAGGCCGCTGCGGCACCGCTGCCAGCGCATAAGTGTGCAACTGGGCTTTTGGAGCTTCACCCACTGGGCCGCTGCGCATCGCTGCATGCACACACCCGGGCTTTCGGCGCCGCGCCCACTGGCTGCCACAGCACCGCTGCCTGCTCGACAGCGCGCTACCGGGCTTTCGGCGCCCTGCCCACTGGGCCACTGCAGCACTGCTGTCTGCTCACGAGCACACAACTGCGCTTTTGGCATCCCGCCCAATGGGCCTCTGGGGTGTTGCAGCCTGCTCGCGCAACTGGGCTGCTGACCCGGTCACCACGGTGTCATTGCCTGCGTGCGGGACTGCGCGGCCGACTGGGGCCTCTGCGAAGCTTTGGCCCATCCAAGTGTGGC
The DNA here is from genome assembly GCA_004027555.1 of Craseonycteris thonglongyai. Taxonomy (NCBI): domain Eukaryota; kingdom Metazoa; phylum Chordata; class Mammalia; order Chiroptera; family Craseonycteridae; genus Craseonycteris; species Craseonycteris thonglongyai. Next base: position 5,308 of record PVKE010022321.1, on the reverse strand, counting down.
CCTGCGGGCATGGCTTACAGATACGATTGAAGGAGGGGCAGCCAGGCAGAGGAGAGAAAGACCGGAGCTACTGCGCCCTGACCACACTGAACCACCAGCCCCCCTGCTGAAAGAGCAATCTGCTATTGTGTCTCAGGCCCGCCCTAGCTCCTACTCACATGCCCCCACCCCTGGCCACACCTTTACAACCCTGCTATCTAACAGCTAAGACAGCAACCTGAAGTGCCCCAGGACACAGAAGCTGTCTGCTTCCCCCAACCCTCTACCAAAATCTCCTTCTCCCACAACAGAGCCCAAAAGAAAAAATAAAGAGAAGCCCATCTGATAGGCAAACCCCCAGAGGGAAAACAGACTCATGCGTAAAGCAAAAAGAGCCACATCAAACACAATGCACACCTCAGAATCCAAAGCCCCTCCAGAAGATCAGGGGCAGTCTTTAGTAAAGGACCTTGCACACTTGGATTCAAATCTAAGTGAAACAGAATTCAGAGCTGCATTAATCAAGACACTCAGAGAGCTCACTCAATGCTGGCAAAGTACCCAGACACAGTTAAATGACCTCAACAAGAAATGTTCTGAGCAAAATGAGTACGTTACCAACAAAATTGAGAAGCTAGAGCAGAACCAAAAGGAACTCCTTGAAATGAATGGCATCATGGGAGAGCTGAAAAAAGAACTGACCAGCATAGGAAACAGGGCTGACCAGCTAGAGGAAAGGATGAGTGAAATTGAAGATACAAACACAGAAATGTCACAGAGGGAAGAAGAAAGGGAAAGGAAAATCAAGAGAAATGAAAGAGCTCTACAAGAACTTTCTGACACCATCAGAAAGAACAACATTAGAATAATAGGGGTACCAGAAGGAAGCGAGATGAAATCTTCTCAGAGTCTACTAAAACAAATAGTGGATGAAAATTTCCCTAACCTGTGGAAAGAAACACAACCCCAAATCCAAGAGGAAAGCAGAAGCCCTAACTACCTAGACCCTAGCAGATCTTCTCCAAGGCACATTGTTCTGAAGATGACAAAAATCAATGACAAAGAAAAAACCCTCAAGGCTGCCAGGGAAAAACATAATATAACTTTCAAAGGAAAACCTATCAGGCTGTAACCAGACTTATCAGTAGAAACTCTGCAAGCCAGGAGGGAGTGGAGCCCAATCTTCAAAATATTAAAAGAGAGAAATTTCCAGCCAAGAATTAACTATCCAGCAAAATTAACCTTTAGATATGGAGGAGGAATTAAGGCCTTTACAGATATACAGAAGCTGAGGGAATTCTCCAGCTCAAAACTGGCACTCCAAGAAATACTAAAGGAGGCTATCCGACCTGAATCTAGAAATCAAAATAAATGGAGAATAGTTGGGACAACAAAAAAATAAAAAGAAAGAAGAATGGATACAAGACATCCTCATATATCAATCATCACCCTGAATGTAAATGGACTGAATTCACCAACAAAGAGGCACAAGGTAGCAGACTGGATAAAAAAAAAAAATCCAACCATATGCTGCCTACAAGAGACACACCTCAGCCACAGGGACAAACATAGATTCAGGGTAAAAGGATGGAAAACAATACTCCAGGCAAATGGCAGTCAGAGAAAAGTTGGTGTGGCCATACTGATTTCTGATGAAAAAGACATCGGGATAAACAAAATAATAAGACATAAAGATGGTCATTACATCTTGATAAAAGAGACAATACAACAAGAAAACATCACACTCATCAATATATATGCTCCGGATCAGGAAGCACCAAAATTTATAAAGCAACTTCTAACAGATCTAAAAGGGGAATATGGCAAAAATACAATTCTAGTAGGAGATCTAAACATCCCCCTGACAACATTGGACAGATCATCCAAGTAGAAACTAAATAAGGAGATTGCAGCTTTAAATGATACATTGCAGGAAATGGACATAATTGACATTTACAGGTCATTCCATCCTACAACAAAGGGCTATACATTTTACTCTAGTGCACATGGAACATTTTCAAAAATAGACCATATCCTGGGACTTAAATCCAACCTCACCAAATTTAAGGGCATCCAAATCATACCAAGTGTATTCTCAGACCACAAACAGTTGAAACTAGAGATCAATTGCAAGAGATCAAGTGCAGAGAGAACCACATATACGTGGAGATTGAACAACATGCTATTAAAAAGTAGCTGGATCAAAGAGGAAATTAAACAAGAGATTAAAAAATTTGTAGAAATGAATGACATTGACAACACGATGTACCAGAATTTCTGGGACACAGCAAAAGCAGTATCAAGAGGGAAATTTATATCATTACAGGCCTATCTCAAGAAACAAGAAAATCTACAAGTAAACACCCTCACATCTCATCTTATAGAGCTAGAAAAAGAAGAACAGAGGTCCCCTAAAGCCAGCAGAAGAAAAGAATTAATAAAAATCAAAGCAGAACTTAATGAAATTCAGAATAGAAAAACAATAGATAAAATTAATGCCACAAAGAGCTGGTTCTTTGAAAAACTCAATAAAATCGACAAACTACTCGCTAGGCTCACCAAAGGACTAAGTGAAAAATTTCATATTTCTAGAATATGGGACGATAGGGGAGAGATTACAACTGATGCTGCAGAAATACAAACTATCATAAGAGGTTATTATGAAACAAATTTATTATGCCAACAAATTTGACAACCTAGAGGAAATGGACAAATTTCTAGAAACATATAGTTTACCTAAACTGAACCAAGAAGATTTGGAAAACCTCAATAGACCAATCAACAGTACAGAACTTGAAACAATTATCCAAAAATTGCCCACAGGCAAAAGGCCTGGACCAGATGGCTTTACCAATGAATTCTACCAGTCATTCAAAGAAGAACTAATGCCCATCCTCCTCAAACTACTCCAGAAAATTCAAGAGGAGGCAGTACAACCCAACTCTTTCTATGGAGCTAATATCACCCTTATACCAAAACCTGGGAAAGACAATACCAAAAAGGAAAACTATAGGCCAATCTCACTGATGAACGCTGATGTAAAAATCTGAAATAAGATTTTAGCTAACAGAATACAACAATGCATTAAAAAGATTATTCACCATGACGAAGTGGGATTCATCCCAGGGTCACAAGGACGGTTCAACATATGCAAATCAATCAATGTAATCCAGCACATAAACCAAACAAAGGATAGAAACCACATGATTATCTCAATTGATGCAGAAAAAGCATTCGACAAGATACAACACCCATTTTTGGTACAAACCCTGAATAAAATGGGAATTGAAGAAAAGTACCTCAACTTAATTAATGCCATATATGACAAACCCTTAGTAAATATTATACTGAGTGGGGAAAGCTGAAGCCTAGTTTCCTAAAATCAGGAACAAGACAGGAATGCCCCCTGTCACCACTGTTGTTCAACATAGTATTAGAAGTTCTAGCCAGAGCAATCAGATGAGAGAAAGGAATAAAGGGTATCAGAATCGGGAGAGAAGAAGTTAAAACTGTCACTCTTTGCAGATGACATGATCGTGTATATAGAAAACTCTAAAGACTCTATCAGAAATCTATTACAAATAATAGACAAATACAGTAGAGTTGCAGGATACAAAATCAATGTCTCAAAATCAACTGCATTTTTGTATGCCAACAATGAAACTTCAGAAAGAGAGATGAGAAGATCCATTCCCTTTGCCATTGCAAACAAAATATGAAATACCTAGGAATAAATCTAACAAAGAATGTGAAGGACTTATACACTGAAAACTATAAGACACTCTTAAAAGAAATTAAAGAGGATACAAAGAAATGGAAAGACATTCCATGTTCATAGATTGGAAGAATTAACATAGTTAAAATGGCCATACTCCCCAAAGCAATAAACAGATTCAATGCCATTCCCATCAAAATCCCACAGTCATTCCTTCAAGGAATAGATAAAAAAATCTTCAAATTTGTATGGAACCACAAAAGACCACGAATCGCAAAAGGTATCCTAAGAAAAAAGGATAAAGCTGGGGGCATCTCACTGCCTGACTTTTATCTGTACTACAAAGTCTCAGTAATCAAAACAAGTTGGTACTGGCAGAAAAACAGACCCAAGGACCAATGAAATAGAATTGAAAACCCAGAAATAAACCCACAAATTTATGGACAGATTATTTTTAATAAAGGAGCAAAAAATATACAGTGGGGAAAAGAAAGCCTCTTCAGGAAATGGTTTTGGGAAATTGGAAAACCACATGTAAAAGGCTCAACTGCGATTTCTCACCATATACCAAAATTAACTCAAAATGGACTAAAGACCTCCAAATAAGAAAGGAAACAATAAATTGCATAAAAGAAAACATTGACACTAAACTTATAGACCTTATAGATTCAGGGAGGACTTTATGAATCTGACCTCAATGGCAAGGGAAGTAAAAGCACAAATAAATGAATGGGACCTTATCAAGCTAAAAAGCTTCTGTGCCGCAAAGGAAACCATCAACAAAGCAAAGAGGCAACCAACCAACTGGGAGAAAATATTTGCAAACAATACCTCTGATAAGGGCTAATATAAAAAATATACAAAGAACTTGTACTACTTAACAAGGAAAAAACAAGCAATCCAATTAAAAAATGGGCAGATGACCTTAACAGACACTTCTCTCGTGAAGACATACATATGGCCAACAGATTTATGAAAAAATGCTCCACTTCACTAGCAATTAGGGAGATGCAAATAAAAACCACAGTGAGATACCATCTTACACCTGTTAGAATGGCTATCATCAACAATACAAGGGATAACAAGTGCTGGAGAGGCTGTGGACAAAAAGGAACCCTCATACACTGCTGGTGGGAATGTAAACTGGTATAACCACTATGGAAGGCTGTATGGAGATTCCTCAAAAAATTACGAATGGAATTACCATATGATCCAGCTGTCTTTCTACTGGGCATCTACCCAAAAAACCTGAAAACCTTAATCTTTAAAGATGTCTGTATCCGCATGTTTATCACAGCACTGTTCACAGTGGCCAGAACACGGAAACAACCAAAATGCCCTTCAATAGATGACTGGATAAAGAAGATGTGGTACATTTACACAATGGAAAACTATTCAGCAATAAGAAATGATGAGGGGGAAAGCCGGGACGGCTCAGCGGGTTGAGCGCTCGCTTTGAGGCCATGAGGACCGAGGATCGAATCCCGGCTCCGGCCCAGGCAGGACCCACGTGCTGAACTGGGGAGTTCCCACAGTTTGGTTCTCTATCTGTCTCTGTCTCTGTCTCTCTCTCTATCTGTCAAAAAGTAAAATAGAAATAACTATGCACTGAAG
>PVKE010022320.1:0-25679 GCA_004027555.1 Craseonycteris thonglongyai | reverse complement strand
AGAGAGAGAGAGAGAGAGATACAGAGACAGAGAGAGAACTGAACTGGGGGAGCTCCCAGTTCAGCATATGATTCCGCACGGGCCGGGGCCGGGATTCGATCCCTGGTCCCCAGCACTGCAAAGTGAGTGCTTAACCCACTGAGCCATCCCAGCTTCCCCGAGGCTTTATCTTCTACATCTGTGACATACCACTACTCACTTCTGCTCATTTGGGAGCACAGAGAGAGGCAGAAGCAGCAGCAACCTCTTCCCACTGAACTACTTTCTCTGCCTCTCTTACTAGGACACAGAAAGGCAAATATAGTATCATGGGGTCAGAGTCCATGCAAATGGCTTTAAGGGAGCTTTGAGGAAAGCTACTGCTGCTAGCCTCGAAACCATGGAGCGACCAGTATTCAGAGTTTTTATGTTATCTCCAGTAGCCACTCACTGTTGGATACAGGGATGGTATTAGAATAATTTTAACCATTAAATAAAATATTTGACAGTCTTAGTACTTAAAAAAAATATTTTAAAATAACCGGAGTCTTAAAAACTGCGAGTTTTTCAATTTTCTGTTGCCTTCTGAGAGGCCATGATTGGCAGGTGACCTTGTAGGTTTCTGTGTGTAGATTACAACTGCTTCTCAGAACCCGCCCCCCCCCCGCCCCCCCTCCCTGCCCCTGCTTGTAAGGGCATGTATTTGAGGTGGAGATTTGGGGACAGAACAGAGAGATGGGCTTAGCAAGGGATATACATTTATGAAGAGTACTGTGTAATAACTCTTCACCTTAGCTTTGCAGATCAGTAATATTGCTGGAAGGAGCTAAGCGTGTGCCTAGCTGGCTAGAGAACAGCACCTTCCTGTACCTAGCATGTAATGGGATCAGCTAGAACGGAACACCCACTTGCAGAAAGTAGCCTTCTTCTCCTTGATTCAAGCTCATTTAGCTCTGTGCTCTCAGCTAGAGCCTCCTGTATTGCTATGGAACTGTGACAGTGTTTTCATTCAATATTTTACTGCCGTTTCTCCCAGGAGTTTTCGCAGCAATTTTGACCTTAAACACAAGGTGGAAATAAGATGTTTAGGAATAAATCTGAACAGAAGCCCCTTGAGAAGCTGCTGCATTGCACCTGAGCCAAGCTAGCACCAGACTCAGTACGGTTTTCTTCGTCATCAGAAGTTTAATATGTTTGCTCCATAATGTGCAAAATTATTTTAAGAATATTTAACATAGGGGGAAGCCAGGATGACTCAGTGGGTTAAGCGCTCACTTTGCAGCGCCAGGGACCGAGGATCTAATCCCGGCCCCGGCCCCGGCCCGTGTGGACCCATATGCTGAACTAGGGAGTGCCCCCAGTTCAGTTCTCTCTCTGTCTTTGTCTCTCTCTCTCTCTCTCTGTCAAAAACAATAATAAAAAAAAAGAATAAAAAAGAATATTTAACATAAACCTATCAAGGGCCAGAGAGAGTGAGAAGTCTGGAGACACAGGCTTGGCACACATGTAGGGAAGAGGGAGATCTGATGCCACCCACCAGATTTTCCTTCCTTTGAATTTGTGGGGTAGAGATACAGTGGATTTTATCTGTATATGATACAGACCTTTGTCTTTATTAAAATAAATAGGTCTGATCTTTCTGGCGAGATTAAGTGATTTACCATGTGCATTTTTATCCACTTTCTTCTTGTTTGTTTGTTATCTTACTGTATATCCTTTCAGAAAAGGAAGAGACGAGAGAGAAATGTGTTCATCCATTTATCAGAAATTCCTTGCCTTGCTGGTATGTCTAGGCTACCATGCGAGGTGCTGGTGATATGGAGGTGAAATTCAAATGTTTGTCTTCCAGGAACTTGTTAGTCATATTAGAGAACCATTTAACTAAAAGAAGAGAAAGCTACTACTTAATACATACTTAATAATATATTAAAGAAAATAAGCCTTGTTTTGAAATCATACCTTTGTCATATATGTAACATCCTATGATATTTTCCTACTAATATTAGAGGATGTTTTATATTGTCATATTTTATAATAAAATTGAACTACTGTCTGCCACTCAAGGATTCAGCCTAACCTTGCTGCATCTTGCCTGCTTTCATTGATTGTTCTTCTCATTTAGATTGGCTGGATTTATTTGTTTTCTCAGCAGTAGGTTGATTTCATTTCCAGGTTTTCTTTACCTTAGATCCAGATTCTTCTGAACCTGCTGCTGTTCCCCGGTTCCGCCCCCTGGCATCAGGTGGCTGGTTCTGTGTGGATAGCCCCCACCCATTTGAAAGAGTCTTTATCTTGTTCTGAAGCCAGACTTCAGGCGTGGCTTTGCATAATCTTTGAAACAGTAAATGTTTAATGGGAATAAATGCCTTCCGCATGTGCTCTGGACTGTTGGTTTTACTGGACTGGTGTTCTTTTTATATGAATATATAACACTTACTCATAATTTTTATTTTGGAAGAGAGGGGAGGCATGGATGGTTGATGGGCATTTTGAAGTTACAGAAATTTCATTATTCAAAGCACCCTCAACGTCCTTTTCTGTCCCCTCTCTCAATGTAACAGAAGGCTGAGTGGTGGGGGAGGTAGTGATGTCCAGGAGCTCTTTAATTGCTCCTTTCGGAGGGAGTGGGAAGGAACTGAGGAAAGGGAATGGGCAGGGAGACTGCTTGGTCTTGTAAAGATGCATGTGCATTCCCTTTTTCTTTCATTTGACTAGAGATGGTGCAGAGAGGGTATACACTCCTCATCATTTTTGAGGCAATTGGTCTTAACATCACAGAGGGAAAATGCAAGTATTAGAAAGAGGATAGGATATGAAACCTGATAATACGTGAAATCAGTACATAAATTGTGAAATGTAAGATGAGGTTCTGTTTTGCAACAATTAAAAGTCGTGAGTTGCCAATCTGTGGCCTGCAGGCCCCATGTGGTTGGTCCATACAGTTTTGAATAAGGCCCAACACAAATTTATAAACTTCCTTGAAACATTGTGAGATTTTTTTTTTTTTTTGCAACTTTTATTTGATCTCATCAGCTATTAGTGTTAGTGTATTTTAGGTGTAGCCCAAGGCAATTCTTCCAATGTGGCCAATGGAAGGCAGAATATTGGACAGCCCGGATTTCAATAAATTTAATGTGTTTCCAAACCAAAAATACACAAAATCACCACAGAAGCTAAGATAAGATCACAAGGGGATGTGTACTGGGCAAGAGCTATTTTGTGACTAATGTGTGACCCCTTGTTTTGGCTGTAAAGGATAACAAGTCACAAGGCAATCGATATTGACAAGTTCTAGCTTGTGCGTCAAGTATCAAACAAATGACAAATACCAGGACAAAATTTTCATGTCAAAATGTGTCTAGTATCCAATTTGATGAGTTTCGAAGCCGTCAAGTACCACAGTACGAGTGTATCTTCCATGTTTCTCTCAGTTCCACCAGTTCCCTGGGCAGGCATGATGGTGCTGTGGGGAGATGGTGTAAGAGGGAGAAACCCCTGTCAGCTCTGACTGTTCTCCTTTGGGGTCTGGGCCAGCCAAGTCCAGGCTTGTATGCAGAGCTACAGCCTGGGCTGGTCTTGTTCAGAGGAGGCCATTTGTTACATCTTTAACCTCAAGGTTAAAGTCAGGATTATGTCACTGCGGGATTGAACATACTCTTGTGGGCTACTAATCTTAGGGATCTATTCCAGAATGATTTATGGCCTCTAAGACCTTGAATCTTAGGACACTTAGGCTTCATGCCTAGGCTTTCTCTGATATAGTCTCACCTGAATTAAAATCCTGATAAAAGTGGGATCAGAACCTTGGTTTGGACCAAGTCTAGAGCTGTGATGCAGAGAGATGGATGGAGTGATGGTGGTTCTGGTGTTGGCTTGATGACCTTTGCTCCTTTGTGGAAGATTGAAATGTGGTTTCTTTATCCCAGCACAAATCAAGGAAGACATCCTGAAAGACAGTCAGAGATCCTTAGGTAGCATAGATCTTGGACGCTTTGATAATTTACTTTTCTGGGCCACACATTTTTTTGAGGGGAGGATGTAGTGAAAGTTCTAAAACTTCTCAGCCTGTCTTGTCACTAAATTTGCCTTCTCTGTAACCTGAGTGATTAGTGGTGGAGCCTGGTGTGACCTTTCTCTTTGGACCAATAGCCATGTATACACATGTTTATATCATTTCAAGAGTAGAAAGAGGTCTGGTTAGGATTCCTGCTCAACAGAGTAGGCTAACATAAAACAAGTACCTTGGTACAGTTTGGTCCAGTGCCTCACTGATTGTAGATGCTTAATCCATGCTGAGGTTTAAATTTCTTAAAGCAAGCACTCCACATCTTGAGAGCATTCTGGGGACCTTTGTAACAGAGTGGGGACTCTGGTTAGGGCAAGGGGCTTTGACACAGTGCTGGCCTGCATTTCTTCATGTGATGAGTCCACAGAACCCTAGTCAATGAGTAATGTAATCAAGCATACTCTGCCTTATGTGCCTCTTGGCACACTGTGGGAAAGCACTTAATATAGGGCAGGAATTAGCCAGCACAGCCTGGGAGATATATCTTCTTGCTGCATAGTAGGCAAGGGGTGTTTTATCAGACTCTTTGCCACTCTTCAAGTTTGTTGTATAAACAGAGACTTACTTGGTTATGCTTGAGCTCTGTTTTGGATTGGACTGTTTATGTTTTGCAGTGAAACAGCTATGTTGTTCCTGTCTAAAGCAGCACTGTTTTCTTTTTGTATCACAGCACATGTGGCAGATTTCATTCAGGATAGCCGCCAATGGCAGTTGAAATATGAATAGCTCTTGGATGATGAGCCTTGGGAAGCCACAGTTAAAGATGTTGATGTGGTCTGAACATGTGTGTCTATCTTAGACTCTGAAATCTAGAGTCTAGTTCCCTAAAGGACAAGAACTATATCTATTTATAGCATCTGCCTCAGTAGCACAACAGGTGTATGATTCAGGAAATCCTTGATACTCTTTGTATTGAAAATTCTTGGTTTTATTTATCTGCACTGTGCTAGACCAGCCCACTTTCCCATCCTCAAATTTTATTATATCCTTTGCTTTGTTTTTTAATCTAGCAAATTGTATTATATAATTTTAATATTAATTTGTATTTTAAATTACATCACATATCTAGTCATAGATCATGAGAAAGTGATTAAATAAAAGGGTCAAGGAGGAGAGTGTATTGACATAGTGTATCATTCAACAACTTCCTGTGCATGTGTGGAGACCTCTAGAATATATTTATTTCATCCTAGTCAAACATTTTGTTCCAATTACAAGTGAATTAATGGAAACTTGAAATTATAGCCTGAGAATAATTAAAAGTGACTCAGAATAAACCCCAATATTTATTCATTTATTAATTCAGAAAATATTTATTAAGCTACCAGTATATGTTCAGAATTGTACAAGGCATTAGGATACAATGAATTAGAGAAATGTGATCCTGTATTAATGGAAGCAAGAGTCTTGATGGAGATGTAATTAAGCAAACAATTATTAAAGAGAACAGGAAAGGGATGGGTTAGTGTTTCAGGCATGAGAAGCAATATACTCAAAGGCAGAGAGAGACAGAAAGAGAGAGAGAATATGAATGAATGAGGGAGAAAAATATGTTGGAGGAACTAAAAGGATTAAGAATGGCCTGTATGTGGAGTAGAAGGAGAATGGTGAGAGATGAAGTTAAAAAGATAATCCTGGGCTCACTAATGAAAGGTTGGGAGCCCTTTTAAGGGCTTTAAACTTTATCTTAAGGCAGTAGGAATTATTATAGAGTTTAGAACTAGAGAAATGTGATCATATTTGCAGTCATAAAGATATCAGTGTTCTGGGGAAGCCAGGATGGCTCAGTGGGTTAAGCACTCACTTTGCAGCCCCGGGGACCGGGGATCGAATCCCGGCCCTGGCCCGTGCGGACCCATATGCTGAACTGGGGAGTGCCCCCAGTTCAGTTCTCACTGGGGTGAGACCCCGCCCCAGTTCCTGCCCTGTGCAGCACTGCACCCACCTGTGGAAAGAAACTATGTGGAAAAACCAATGATGTGCAACTATGGAGACCTTTCTGGGCCCTCCCCCTTCTCTCTGTCTCTGTATCTCTCTCTCTCTCTCTCTCTGTCAAAAACAATAAAAATAAATCTTAAAAAAAAATGATATCAGTGTTCTGCTTATGGGATTGGATGGGGCAAGAATGAAAGATGGTTGCATTGACCACAGTGGTAGCACTGTGTTGGAGAGGAAAAGGGATTTCAGAGATTTTTAAGAAGTAAAGTCAGTAAGACTCGGTAATTGAAGATGATCAAGGATGACTTCCAGGTTTCTGGGCCCAGGTCAACTGGGTGAATAGTGGCAAAATTCACTGAGAGAGGGAACACAGGAGGAGGAGTGTATGCCACATGTGCTGTGGAGGGATGATGAATTAAGTTTTGGACAAACTCACTATCTGTGAAAAAGCCCAGGGAAGATACTAATTAGAAAAATTGCATTTCAGGATCTGAAGTTGAGTAGAGTGATCTTAGATGCAGATACTAAATTGAGAATATTGTGGTAATCCGTGGGAAATAATCTAATTAATGGCTCATGACCTCCTGGTATATGAAGTTCAATAAGGGAATTGAGACTAGCATACACAAAATAAGAGTTAACAGTATGAGATGGCTCAGCGGCAACTTGAGTGATGCAATACTCTCAGACTCTGAAGAAGGAAAGTTCAGTAGCCTGGAGTAATAAAGGATGTTTTCAAGCCAGTGTACCGTATTTTCCAGCGTATAAGACGACTGGGCGTATAAGACGACTCCCTAATTTTACAGTTAAAACATAGGTTTAGGCCTATATTTGCTGTATAAGACTACCCCCCACTTCCGAGGCTGTAGTCTTATACAGAGAATATAGTCCTAAACCTATGTTTTAACTGTAAAATTAGGGGGTCGTCTTATACGCCCGGTCGTCTTATACGCCGGAAAATACGGTAATCTTTCTGAACTTTACCCTCTCACCTCCTCCTGCTTAAAACAATCAGTGGTCCCTCAATGATCTTAGGACTAGGTCCAAATTCCTTACTTTGGTTGTAGAGGCCTATCCTAATCTAGTTTCTCCCCAACTCTTAACTCTTCACCTTCCACTCTTTTCTCTCTCATTTTCCGCTCCAGTACCTACTTATTGATTTTCCCAAACTTACCAGCTTCTCACTTTTGTGTCTCTGTCCATGATGTTCGCCCTGCTGGAATCCTCACCTGGTCTTCCACACCTTGTCTGACTTGCATCTCCAACTGATCTTTCAAACAGCTCAGCCTAGGTTGTTCTCCTTACGATGCTTCTCCTCACCTCTAAATATAACATTGATCCCTCCTGGCTGTATTTCCCCCACTTCTACTTACTCCTAGTGCTGTAGATAGTGCTTTTTTTTTTTGTTTGTTTTTAAAAATTATGTTTCTGTCACCCCTTCCTGACTTTTAAACTCCTATTGACAGTGACCATTTTTTTTCATTATGTACCCACTACTATCTAGCATAGTGTTTGATGCTCAATAAATTCAGAACTAGAATGATGACATTAAGCTTCAGGTATAAAAGTACAGGGTAGATTACAGGAATATAGGAACTAGATTTTTGTGTGTTTAATAGTTTGTGTAGCATTAATTACAAACTCAGTGCTGCATACCTATTGCTAGCAATAATGGACTTACTCAAGTCCAGCCAAATCAATACTTAAACACTTTTTGGGCTCTATGGTCTCTAGAATCATTTTGGTTCAAACCTTAGCTTTGCTCCCATTCTTCAGTCTCAAAAAGTTGAAATTGTGAAAGTTGTAACCAACCCCTAGAGCTTATCTAACTTAATATTCAGTCATTCACTAACCCCATTCATTCATAGATGATTACTGAGTGTCTACCCTAGGGCCAGGCCTTGAAGATATATGTGGGCACAGGCATGTCCCTATCAGTAGGCAGCGTATAGCTTCAGGGGAGAGTTTGCTAGAGGCATTACTGTTAGTAGGCTTTATTTCTGCCAGCCATTAAGCAATAGATAGTACCATATAAACCGAGTTTTTGGTTCTGATATTTTTTCAACTTCTTTCAGATATTATTAACATGTGAACTAAAAATTATATTATTTTCTTATGATAGCCACATTTTGAAGCTTTGCTGCATTCTTATGTGCTTTCATTGTGCCTTGGGTGAAAACTTTTTTTTTTCCAGAAAAATAGTACTCCCCAGAATTAAAATTCTCATGCTGATATGTAATCCCATAGGATTTGATATGGAGGTTTAAATTTATAGACAACTTCTCAACTAGATCTCTTTGATCAAGCCAGTTACAGCTGTACTAGACGTTTCCTCTCAGCTCAGCTTTCCTTGACATTCCTCTGCTCTATCCAGACTATTTTTCTTTATTTGTCCTCCCCTGACCATATCCACTCATACCTATAGAGTTGTTATATTATTTCTTTTGATATAAAGTGAGGACTGTGTTTGTGTCTTTATGATTATGGAGGAATTACATAGTCTGGTGAGAGGAATGAGTATTGTGTTAAAAATGTCTGTGCTGTCTTCATAATAAAAGCAGCGTAGGCAGAAGCCAAAACTGCTGAACAATCCTGAAACCTCAATTTGTGCCACTTGGAGGAGATGATATGTCAGTGTTAGGAAGCCATGTTTACCTTTGAGTTACTTTACGTGGCTGAAATTCACTGCAGCACAAACCACATTGGAGCATTGGAGCGTTGTGCCAGATAGCCCATTGGCCTTAGGTGACTAACTAGTAGCATAGATTCAAATGGGAAGAAAAAAGTCAGCTGTTAGTTACTTATGTAGGCACATGTCCTAAAAAAAGGGGGAAATCTGAAATTACTTTTTCAGCATTAACTAGAGTTTTAAATCAAGGTGTAAAGGTTAACTTCAGCACAGAGTTAAGTAGTTGCTGATAAATAGGTACCTGGGATCATCTCTATGGGGAAAGCTTGTTTTATTAAATGCATTACTACACAAGCTTTTAAAGCTCTGTATTATTTCAAATGGTCCCAACTTAGCCAGAAAAATCCCTTTGCTTTCTCTTGCTATATATGGCTCGAGTGTGTAAGGCTGATGCCCTGTCCATGTTGGCTTGTGTTTCTTGTTTTTCCCAGGTCTCCTACTATTAGGTATCCTTGTGTAGGCAGTAGCTGTTGATTTTGACTTCAGGTTTGGCTGGGTAAACCACCTCATTTTTATTGCATTGGAGAATTAGTGTAGTGTTTATCTAAGAAATCAGGTCTTGCTTTGGTGGTCCATAGTATGCCCCAAACAAATAGAAAATAAGTATCTCTGGCAATGTAAGTGCCAGCGCCAGCTAGTGTTCTGAATTGGGGTACTCAGAGCTTCCAGTCGAGCAATGTAGTGCAATGTAGCATGCTTACTAGTCCCAAAGCTAATGTTTGTGGAATGAATGTATGCATGACAATCTAATTTAAACGTTACAGAATTGTAAGCACGTTTTGGGGCTAAGATAAGGAGACATCTAGAAGAGTAGTGTCTGGAGAAGCAGGAGAGGGGAGCATTCACAGGTTCACTTAGGCGATCAGGAGACAGAAGGGGATAGGTAGAAAGCCGAAAAACTGATTTGCCGGGGACAGGAGAAATATCTCTTCTACTGAGAAGTTAAAAAGAGGGGACCACGGGTTCTGAAGGAGATGAGTTTGTGTCAAGTGAGTGGGAGAGGATAGTGATTTGATACAACTGGGGTGGTTTGTACATGGTGACAAAGGGTTTGCAAAGAATGGTCGAAATTGGGCAGAGGTACTGAGTGGAATGGGAGGGATCCTAGCTTGGTTTGGCTCACCCAGGGCATGCAGGACAGAAGGAATGGTCCTGCCAGATGGTCACATGTTTACAAGTTTACATTAGGAGCTATCTGTGGCCTCACACCTCACTTTGTTCTCTCTAGCTCCACAGTTTCTGACTTCTCAGTCCTGTCTTCATTTGTAAGGCAACCTAAACCCCTCCAGTTAGGCTTGTAATCAGCTTCCCTGCCTCTTTAACTTCAGCTTTACTTCCGAACTATAGCTCTTGCCTTTCCACAGCTCAGCAGTTTTGCAAATGGATTTCTGGATAAGAAAACCATGACAGGACCCAGCCCTGAAAACCTCTTCTTTTGCAGCTTTGAATAGGACACCCTCACTGTTCTAGCTTGTGGGTGGACTTGGACAGAAGGACAGCGCAAGGATGGGTAAAAGGATTAATGAGCTGGTCAAGGGTCCAGATGCAAAGTGAAATTGCCATTCTGAAGTGGAGCCCAATGTAGGGGGATTCGAGGTCTGCCTAATTGTGTGTAGCAGCCCTAAAGAGATCAGATTAGTGTCTTGTGGGGAGCTATGTGGATATATGGATGAGGAAGATAAGGGTGTTGGCGGGAAAGTCACTGAAGTAGCATTTACAGGGGTCTATAGTGGGGTTGAAGACATGCCAGCAATAGATAGGCTGACCCACTGAGAGCAGAGGAAGTGTCAGATGACTAGTGCTGGTCAGACCCAAGATAGTGGGAGGGAGTGGGATTGGGGTTCTCACACCCATTTTATGTTTTTATAGATTACATCTCAACTCTCTCACTTTTCTTAACACCACTGGTATATATTAAGGCTAAACCATATGATCTTTTCAAAGCCTATGATTTTTATGTTCTACATGGAGAAAGAAAGAACACAATTAAATAACATATTTGATCCAGGATCAACAATGACAGCAGAAATACAGTGTGTCTTTAGCCCGTTAGCCCTGTGTTGACCTCTTTTTTTCTTTTTCTTTTTAGCCCTGTTCATCTTGCACACGCATTTTTAATATTTGACCTGAAGCATTCCTGAACTGTGCCTCTGGGAGGGCATGATGTTCTCTGATACGCTGATGCTAGTAGTTAGGTTTCTTTCTGTCTTTTCTGATGATGTATTTTATGATTCCTTTTCTCAGAAGTAGTTATTTTAAAGTTAAGATTTCATTACAGGTATTCATGCAGCAAGGGTCATTGGACAGGTTCCCATAGGACGTAACTAACAAGACTGCTTTATTATTCTGGGAGGCGTCTGCATGATATGTAGTCTGAGTTCGTAAGAGCTGCCGGATGCATTAGGAGTAGCATCCCTTTCTTTGAGCCTCTGAATTCTTTATTTCTCCTCCTCTTAGCTGCTTGTTGGGGAGACTTTGGCCTTAGAGGTTTGTTCCTTGCTACCCATTTTCTCAAGTTTATTTTTGTGTCACTTGTCCCTCCGCACATCAGTAGGATATTACTGTAGCTTCCAAGTGCTGGGCCTGTAATCACATCATTTTTACTTGGAGGATTAGTTTTGGTCTCTGGGATGTCATTGATCCATTACTTAGCAATGAGAGAAGAAAGGCAGAAAACCCAAGAAACTCAAAAGAAAATTGCTGTTCTGTTCTCTTTCTCCTGCCCAACTCTCTCCTTTCATGATAAATCACTCCTGACGTGTTTCTGTGAGATGTAGTCCATGCTGTCGTTTTTTTTTTCTTGTTTTTTTTTAATATTATTATATTTTATTGTTAAATTTAGTGGGGTGACATTGGTTGGTAACAATTAGATAGTTTCCCGATGTACAACTCCACATCACATCACCCATGCATCGCATTATGTGCCCAGCTCCCAGAATCAGGTCCCCCTCCAACCCCATATATCTGCATGCTGTCGTTTTTACCTACTGATTCAAAGCCCCCATATGACCTAGATCTGTATGCAATTTACCTATTATAGCACCATGTTAATAAATGACATTTTTCATATCCTAGATATGGTATTAGATATTATCTATGCAATATTTTATTTAATTTTCAAAAGCTGTATGCAGCATGTGCTATGATTACTCCCACTTTACAAATGAGGAATTTGAAATTTAAAAGATGAACCACTTACTGACAGCCATTTAGCTAAGTGATATGAGTGGGATTTGAGCCTCACATCTGAGTTCAGAGCCTAAGGAGAATGCTCTATATTTTATTATCCTAATTTTGACAGCCTCACAGGACAATTGTAGGCTGATAAGGTTTACTGGTATGAAATTGTTATTATACTATAAGTGATGTGATTAGCCTGACTATGTATTTGAGGCATACAGTTACAAACCATATCATAAAACAAAACAAAACAAACAAAAACAAAACCCAAAACTTACTCTACTTGCAAACGGAAACAATGTTTGATCCGCCTTTCCGATGCTTTTCTCGAGTAGCATTTATTTCTAAAACTTTTCTTTCTTCTTGATTTTTTTCTCTTTTTATTTTGTCTTTTTCTGGATCTTGTGTTTTCTCTACTTTCAAAAAAAAAAAAATCTCCCAGTATAGCTTCTGAGTAGTAGTTTCAGGTGCCTGCATGAATTATTTATTGTTCCTGTCCTGTGTTTCTGCAGTGGATTTGTGGAGCACTTGCTCATGGGGGCACTGTCTGTAGTTATTAATGACAGTTACAAACTGATCGGAGGAGGAAGCTTAGAAATACATGGGCTGTTTCTTGCAAAATTTAGAATACCTGTGTTAGCATAAGAGGGATGGAGGAAAGGCATTCTGGGAGACAACCAGGTTCCCAGATGGGGATGTTAAGAAGCTCAGGTCGTGTGCAATAATTTCATCACAAGTACAGACAAAAGGTGCTAGAGGAGTTTTTGTTTTTCTTTTTTTTGGACATGTAAAGATAGAAGTTTCCATCTTTGTGTTCTCAGTGGTGTCCGTTCTAACTAGAGCACATCTCAAGAGCGCTGCTGCTACATATGGTTGGGCAGGCTGTGCACTGTGCAGCTCTAGGGGATGCTGTTTATTTCTACACAGCTGTGGATGAAGTCTGGACCGTGAGTGTACAGTCAGTTCTCATTACTCACAATAGTTATATTCTGTGAAGTCACCGTGAACACTGACTTAAGGAATGCTAAACCATTGTTCCTAGAGAAAATGCAGGATAGAGCTCTTGTGAGCCTCTTCTCTCCATGTTTTCATCAACTGATTCATACCTAGATTTGTTTCATGTGTGTTTCTGTTTAAAGATACCTTATTTCATGTATATTATTGATTCATTAACACTGAACTCATTGCCAACAACACTCTAACTCGTGCCTTAATGTGCTTATCTAACACACACATTTCCTCTGTAAGGAGCATCACAGTGTTCTTGAGCTTAGGAACACTAGACAGCCCTTCAGCTCTATACCTGGAGGTCATTTTAAACAGCAAAACCACCAATAAAAAAGTGCAATGTGTGTTCACCACCCAGAGTCAGCTTTCTTTCCATCACCATATATTTAGCTCTCTCTCCCTCCTCTCCCACTTCCCTCCCGCCTTACCCCCAGGTAACCACTAAGCTATTAACTATGTCCATGAGATTTTGTTTCTGTGTTGCTTTCAATTTTATATTCCACATATGAGTGAAGCCCTGTGTTCTTAGCTTTTTCTGTCTGGCTTATTTCGCTTAGCATGATGATCTGAAGTTCCATCCATGTTGTTGCAAATGCTAACATTTCACTTTTTCTTATAGCTGAATAATACTCCATTGTATATATGTACCACAGCTTCTTTACCCAGTTATCTATCAAAGGACACTTTGGTAACTAAATATATGGTGATGGAAAGAAAGCTGACTTTGTGTGGTGAACATGTATTGTAACACATAGGCAAAGCACTACAGAGTTATATACCTGGAACCTATGTAATTTTTACTAACCAATGTCACCCTAATAAATTTAACAATAATAAGCAAGCAAGCAAACAAACAAGCAAACTAAAAAAAACTGCAGCAATGTGAAAAACATGGCACTAAATTGACTGCAAAAGAGGACACCTGTTTATAGTATGGGAGCTGAAACAAGGCAGAGAGGGTCACCTACTTTGACCTCAGCTAAGAGCGGTGCATGTGAGGTGACAAATATTTTGTCTCTCTGTGCATGTTCTCAAATGACCGTGCAGGTGCTGTATGTATTGATATGGGGATTATAAGTAAATTTTAGCCAGGAAGTGAATTCACAAATATGGAATCTTTGAGTAACGAGGATCACCTGTATATTCTCTTGACTGAGAACAGCGGGAACCCAAGGGAAATGTTATGCTGAGAATGATTTCAAGAGAATAAGAAGAGACCCAGTCATTATGTGACTTGTTGAAGGCCCTGCAGTTCATGAATGGCGAACTGGAGAATTACTTCGGGGGAACTCAGGTGTTGACATACCCCCCCCCCCACCGCCCCGATGTTCTGCCCCTCCCTGTGTGCCAGGATGAGAGTCCCCACAGACTTCCCCAAGGTCTTATGTTGAAAGGGAAGGGCAAGGGAGATGATGTCACTAAATAGCTCTTCCAAATGGGGGCTTTCATCTCGTCCCATTCAGGCTTCTATAACAGAATGCCATAGACTGTGTAGTTTATGAACAATAGCAATTTATTTCTCACAGTCTGGATGCTGGAAATTCCAAGATCAAGGCACCCACAGACTCAGTGTCAGCTGAGAATCCACTTTTGGGTTCACAGGTGGCAGTCTTCTTGCTGCCACCTCACATGGCAAAAGAGACCAGGGATGTCTCTGGGATCTCTTTCGTAAGTCCTAATACCACCCATTAGGGCTCCATCCTCATGACGGAATCACCTCCCAAAGACCTCAGCTCCACAGTGGGCATTAGGTCACGACATAAGAATTTTGGGGAGGACACAGACATTCAGTCAGTGGTAGTTTCTCACACCATTGTTTAATTATTTGTTCAAGAACTGTTTTTTGTGTACTTGCTGTGTGCCTGTACAGTGCCCGGTGCTGGGATACTGGGGGTGAATGTGGCCTCACAAGAAGCTTGAAGTCCTGTGGAAACCGCTTCAGAGGAGGAGTGGGCACCAGCGCTCATGAGGGCTTAAGGCCACAGGTACTGGGACATAGGGCAGAAAAATTTCATTTCCAGTACGTAAAACTCTCCAAAGGGATTCCAGGGGTGGCTAACCTTTTGGCGATTGAGTGCCAAAGTTTATGAAATAAGAGTATACTCGCTCGACTCGCGTGCCAACCCATCGAGTGAGATAGAGGTAACGATTATTTTTATGTCTATAAGAGCATAAACAATAATTTTTTAAATGGTATTCACAACTCCGCGTGCCGAAATAATTGCTCCGCATGCCACTTTGGGCACGCATGCCATAGGTTCGCCACCCCCGGATTAGACTCAATGTGACTTCTCAAATTCCTGCCCTAAGAAGCCTCTTTTGTCCCCCACCTGGATTGTTTGTCTGAACCTCAGCAGAGCCAGAGTACAGTTGAGTCTTGAGCAATACAGGTTGGAACTTACATGCAGCTATTTAAAATAATACTATAAATATATTTTCTCTTTCTTATGATTTTCTTAACATCTTTTTCTTTAGCTTTATTATAAGAATACAGTATGTTATACATACAATATACAAAATAAATTGTTAATCCACTGTTACTGGTATCAGTAATGCTTCCAGTCAACAGGAGGCTATTGGTAGTTAAATTTTTGGTGAGTCAAAAGTTGCAATTGGATGTTTGACTGCACCTGGGGGCAGGTACCCCTAACTGCTGCATTGATCTACCGGCCGTCCTCAAACTACGGCCGCGCCGAAAACATTTATCCGGCCCGCTGGGTGTTTTTGCCGTTGCTGCCAGTCCTGCTTAGCAGCCGACTCGTCCCGGACCCGCAGTCTGGCCCTCCAATGGTCTAAGGGACAGTGAACTGGCCCCCTGTTTAAAAAGTTTGAGGACCTCTGTAGGGTCAGTTGTATACTTTATAGTCTTTTGGTTCATTTTTCCCCCCTTTCAATTTACGAAAAGATGTAAAACCTGTAACAGAATCTGATGCCACCTCCTTATGTGGCCACAGTAAAATGTGGTCCTTTATAGGCCTTGTTGGTTTTAGGGAACTTTTCAATTGCTAATTTATACTTACTAAATGTTAAGTAAAGTATCTTCTTTATATATGTGTACCTGGGTGCATATATGTATGTATATACATGAAAACACATATGATTAAACTCATTTTACTTAAGATTTAATAAGATGATGTTTTTTTTAATTTAAGATTATTCAACTATAAGTGATAACAACAGTATCCTCGCTTAGAAAAGGGCATGACTGACAAGGGGAACTTCAACTGCTGTCTGGGAGGCTGGGTTGAGCCCCCAGGGAAAGAGCCCCCCCTCTGATGCGTTTCATTTTGGCATCAGGAGGTGTCTCTTCACTCACTGTCTGCAGGATCGCAGTGAACTTCGGATCTGGATTTGGGGGCGGGGGTGGCAGTTGAGTAGTGCTTCATAGTAGGTGCTGTGGAGTCAGGTTGAACTGGGTTCTAATCTTGTCTCCATGTCACGTTAGGCATGCTCCAAAGGCTCCGTGTGTCCAGATTCTCATCTGTTAAATGGTGATAATAAAACAGACCTTGGCTTGTTCTAAGAATTAATATAAGTAATTGTATAAAATGCTTAGTGTAGTGCCAGGTAAATGGTATGTATGTATGTATGCATGTATGTATGTATGAATGAATGTATTTATTTAAGTAGCAAGTGGCCATTGGTTCTGGTTGTTATTAGTTGCCAAGTGTATTCCGTGTGCCCTGGATTACTCGAAGGTGGGAACTTCCAATTCTGGACTTCTCCACCAGGTGCTTGTATTCCTTCTGCAACTGGTCTCTCTTTCCTGTCTGGTGGGAGAGCCGCCCATTTCGTAAGCCCTGCAGCTGTTCTTAGTTTTAGTAGAAGAGTGATCATCACATCTAATAAACACAACTCTGGCCCATATTTTTATTTTATTCAAATGTGGAGCTTAGCTAAGAAAAGAAAGGAAGACCATATAGAGCAGATTGACTCCAGGGCTAAGAACTGAGCTGTTTTCTTTCTTTAGGGCCCCATGCAAAGATCTGGTGAGGATGTGGTCAGAATTCAGGGAAAACTAAGCCAGGGATCAGCAGTATTACAGATAAACCCAGATCGTTATCCAGGATGTGTGTAGAGGAATATATTCGAAGAGTTATGCAATTTCTTTGAACTGTATGCTCTTACTGTTTGTTTTCATAATCAGATTGTTTTTTTAGTCTTGATAAAAAGATCACAACTATTATATAATGATTCTCTTTTCACTTGGTACTTTGTGTCCTTGGGCAAGTGACTTAATCTCTCTGAGCCTCAGTTTTTCTTGTTATAAGATGGAGGGACTTATTTTTTTATTGTTAAACGTATTAGGGTGACATTGGTTGGTGACAATAGCATAGGTTCCAAGTGTACAACTCTACATTACATTGTCTATACATTGCATTATGTGTTCACCACCCAGAATCAGCTCTCTTTCCATCACCATATATTTGAGGAGGGACATTTTGAGTACCTATCTCTTGGGTTATTCTGAGAATTAAATGAGATGAATAGGTACATCAGCAAATAAATGTGCATGAAATAGTGTGGGATTCATGAACTTAGTACAGTGGCTGCCTTGTATCAGAGTAAGCATTTGATAAATGTTAACTGATATTAAGTTGCAGTTTAACTGTAGTTACTAATTGGGAAAAATTAATTTGATCTTTCTTAGTCTTAAATAAGTGAACATGGACTGAATGCAGAGGATTTTTCTAGTTTCTGGTACCTGAGATATATAAGCAACTACTAGTGTGTGTGTGGTATATGTGTAGGTCTGCATATCTGGGTATTTAAATTAGGATGAACTAGCTCACTTGAGCATTCACATCTGGGAGCTCATGGACTTGCCTAATTTGGGAAAGTCCTATAGTGATTTTGGAGTGGTATTAGATAGACCCCTTACTAAAATAACATATTGCTTTCTGCATGCAGATGTAACAGGAGGAATATAGGGGAATAAAGAAAGAACTTCAGGCACAACCAAACGAACACTTTGCAGACTGTTGATTGAGCATGGAAAATTTGATGGAGGATGATAAAATCATTTTCCAAAGATTGTTTCCTATGTTGTACTTGGGCTAGCCCACATCCCTCAGTTATGACTTTTTAGATATATTTAGGTACAAAAAAGCAATTTGCAGGAGACCTGGGACATTAATTGTTTTTTATCTTTGGCATTTCTAGCTTCCAGCTCCTACTTCCATCAGTTTATCCTTTTCTCTCTAGTAAGTCTGACTAGGATTCTGAAAAACCTTAAATATAGCTACCATTCCATAGTGGGATGTTTTGTTAGTGAGCAACATTCTGGGTTACAGGATAATAAGAATGTGCTAAGCACTGAATGCTCCATTAGCATAAATTAAATTTCTTTTAGACTTTAAAAAAAATTATAGTTGATAACACTGTATTATATAATTGAAATTTACTGAGTAGAACTTAAATGGTCTCACCAAAAAATAAAAAAATAAAAATACCCAATAAATATGTGAGATGATGGATGTTTTAATTAACAAGATGGGAAGAATCATTTATATAAATCACCATGTAGATAAATCACCATAATGTACACTTTAAATATTTTAGTATTTCATCTGTCAATTATACTCCAATAAAGCTGAAGTTAGAAAAAAGATTCTGATAACAATATTATTATTGTGTGATGAAATATAAAAAAAGGTCGTTGAAGTATACTAAATAATGCATTTTCTTACTTCTTGCTTAGTTTACCTAGTTTATAGAAGTTATTACTTAAAGCATTTTTGTCATTGGCTGAGATTTCATGTTTAGAGCTATTTGTTGAACTATATTATTATAACTGGATTTGGCTTTTGTCCCCCTTTAATTTATTCATTTGCACATTTTTTTTAATTAGAAAAAAATAACATGAACATTTTACTTACTTTATTTTATTTTTACTTTTTACTATGGATAATTTCACGTAAATACAAAAAGAATAGTGAAATGAACACCTATGTATTATCATCATCTATCAATTCCTGACCTATTTGTTAGATCTATACATTCTTATACTTATTTCAATCCTGTATTATTTTGAAGTAAATCCTAATTACAATGTTGACGATTAAGTTCTCGAACTTGCCACCGTGTGCTTACATTGACAGCATTATAGAAACAACTTGGTAAGGTTTCATAAACTTGGTATATCAGTGTCTCACAGCTGTGTTTGTGTCAATGTGTGGCAGTGTCTTGCTGAATGGTGTTCATTATTGCTGCGTACTTTTATGTGCCATCACAATAATGTCAGAAGTTGAATTAGGGCAATGAACAAAAATTACATTTCTTGTTAAATTTGTCAAGAGTAGAAGTGAAATCAGGGACATGTTAATCCAAGTTGATGGGAGTAATACCATGAAGAAAACTACAGTGTACAAATGCATAAAATGTTTTTCTGAGGGGAGAGAAAGTGTCACCGATGAAGAGAGGTCAGGGTGGCCAGTTACAAGCAGAACTGACAAAAACATTACAGAAATTAATCGAATTGTGCACCAAAATTATTGACTGACTATGAGAAGCATAGCAGACCAAGAAAACATCAATAGAGAAGTAATTAGTTAGGAAAATCTGAACTGAAAATCTTGACATGAGAAAGGTGTGTGCAAAAATAGTCCCAGAGGAGCTCACCGATAAACAAAAAGCAAAGGAGAGTCGAAGTTTGCCAAGACTTTTTGAAGAGGCAGGATGGTGTTTTGGGTCATGTTATCACTGGTGATGAAACATGGGTATACCAATGTGACCCTGAAATAAGGCTTCAAAGTGTACAATGGAAGTCAGTCAATTCTCCTCAACCAAAAAAGTTCCATCAGTCCATATCAAGAGTCAAATGATATTGCTAACCTTTTTTTGGTGTCAGAGGGATTGTTCATAATGAATTCATACCAACTGAACAGTCAGCCAAATTGACTCTGGAAATGATGAAAAGGCTAAGTGAAAAAGTTAGATGAAAATGACCTGAACTTTTCTCCAACACTCAGGGCTCTTGCATCACAAGAATTTACCAGATTACTTAGCACTGTCTGTGAGGGAGTTTTTAGACAGTAAATAAATAACTGTATTGGAATATTCTCAATACTCACCTGATCTGGCTGCCAATGGTTTTTTTCTTTACTTGAAGATTAAGGAAATATTGAAAGGAACTAGGACATCAAGGGTAATATGACAATGGCTCTGATGACTATTTCAGAAATTAGTTCCTTCAAAGAGTGGATTAGATTCTGGGGTTGGTGCATAGCTTCCCAAGGGGAGTACTTTGAATGTGACTCTAGTGATACTCAATAATGAGGTATGTAGCACTTTTTCTAGGATGAGTTTGCAAACTTAACTGTGAGACCTGTATATTTCATCAACAAATATTTAATATATATGTATAAATGATAATGATTCTTAAAAATATATAACCAAAATACCATTATCACACCTAAAGAAATAGTTAATTATTCCTTAATAACCTCAGATATTCAGTCATGTTCAAATTTCTGGTTATTAATATCTCTTTTTATTCCTTGGTTTATTTGTAAGGATCCATATTAGGCCCAGACTTTGTGATTGGTTATGTTCCATTTTCTTTCTTTCTTTCTTTCTTTTTTTTTTTAATTTTTATTGTTCCATAGCTTCATTTTTTTTTAATTTTTATTTATTTATTTATTGACAGAGAGAGCGAGAGAGAGCGAGAGAGAGCGAGAGATACAGAGATAGAGAGAGAACTGAACTAGGGGAGCTCCCAGCTCAGCATATGGTTCCTCACAGGCCTGGGCCGGGACTCGATCCACAGTCCTGGCTCTGCAAAGCGAGCGCTCAAACCACTAAGCCATCCCGGCTTCCCCTATTTATTTCTTTAATAAACTCTTTTTTGAAGTTGTGCTCTTTTATTTTGAATATCTAGTAAAGATTCCATAACTGTGAACTGGATTAGTTTTCTAGATCTTTCAGGAATTTGTTTCATGATCATGAGCAAATTACATCCTCTCTCAGAGTCCTATTTTTCTAATTTGTAAAATGATAGTGTTCAGTTAGTAGACCTTTAAAATCATCTACAGTTCTCATATTTTATAATGACATGAACTAATAGCAAAACAAATAGGGGAGGAGATATTTGGATTTTCTTTTGCAAGAGGAAGTGTCATAAGTCAGAGCCACAGATAAAACATTAGGTGATGGGCTGGGAGATCCTTTTTGAGTTCTTTTGGAAGAAATTATCTCTCATAGAAGTTGATATTTATATTATCTCTGGAGTATACGAACTATCTCTTTCACCCTTATTTAACAGAGCATGGTCCCAGGCTCAGCATTAAGTGGGTTATGAAAAAGAATGTTATTTGGGATTTAATTTAAAAAACTTGTTAGATGGGGAAATATTATTTCAGCAGTGGTGGACTGTGTTATTTTAAACCAACTCTCCTACTTAAAAAACTGAAAAATATATAGAAAATATGAAAGAACTTTGCTTAATGTTTTTTCACAGGGAGCTAGTAAGATAGTAAGAAATTATAGAAGTAAGATACAGATGAGGAAGTGTCCAGAATCAGTGGTTGAGAGACTAGGAAACAAAGCACAGTTTTTAATGCAATTATGAGAGCAGGGCTGGTAAATACCCAAGATTTTCATCTGAGAACTTGAAAGGCTGTATCCTAGAGGTAAAAATGACCAGGAAAAAGTCTAGTCCTTCAAGGACTAAAGTTGAGCTGTGAATCAGGTCAAATTCTGATTGAATTAAGGTGGTTTTAGAATTATTGGTGCCCTTAGACTAGCTTCCTGCCAATAGAAAATTATTCCTCTCTAGAGGAAGATAGCTTTACCCAGAGCCTATAAAGAACTCTACCAATTTTTAATATAAAATGTTCTATACTCAAACAGAAATAACCAGCCATATGAGAAGATAAGATGTAACGGACAACTAAAGGAAAACAAAATAAACTAAAAAGACAAAAAAAAAAGACCCATTAGGTCTTTATAACTATGATTAATACATTCAAGAAAAAAACTGAGAATTAAGTAGATAACTGGAACCTAAGAAAAAGAACCAAATAAAATGACAAAATTAACAAAATGCAACATCTGAGATTAAATAAGAAATAGTGTTAACAGTAAATTTGACATAGTTGAAGAGTGAAGTAGTGAACTGAAAGATAGAGCTGAAGAAAATATTCATTCTGAAGCACAGGGAGAAAAAGGATATGAAAATACAGAAGATAGTATAAGAGACAGATGATATCTGGTGAAAAGTACAGCATTTTGTAATTGGTGTCCCATAAAGAGGCGAGATGAAATGGGAAAGCAACATTTGAAGAGTAACTGAGAGACATGCACTTTGAACCCTACACAGGATAAAAGACAAAAGGAAACTTTAGTATAAATACCAAAACCAAGACAAAAAGAGAATAATAAGCCAGAGAATAGACACATAATCTTGATAGGAGGAACAAAATACTAAGATGATTTTTTAATGGAAATAATGAAAGCCAGAAAACAGTAGAATATTATTTTCAAAGTGGTGAAGGTAAACTGCCAATGTAGAATTCTATACCTAGCAAAAATGTCTGTCAAACATAGAGGTGAAAAAGACGTTTTCAGACATACGAAAACTGAGAGAATTTGATGTAAGCTGATCTATACTGAATAAAATCTTAAAGAATGGTCTTTAGTTAGTAGAGAAATTATTCCAGAAGGAAACTGAATGAAGGAAAGAATGATGAGCAACAAAAAGAATAAATATGTGGGTAAATCTAAATGATCATTGACTATTCAGAAAATTTAAAAAATAAAATTAAAACACACAAATGAAATAGTATTAATACATAATTTGAGAGGGGATTAAATATAGAAAAAGTGTTCTGAGGTCCTTGGATGATCTAGGAAGTAGTTTAGACTTTAATAAGTGAAGAATGCATACTGTAATTTCTAGAGTATCAATTAAAAACATAGTTAAAGAATGCATAACTAAGAAACAAAGGGGGGGGGAAGAAAAATAATGCTTGATAAGTACAAAATAAGGTAAGTTGAGGAAAAGGAACAAATGTAAAGCAAATAGTAAGATGAAAGATTTATAAATGTATATTTAATTCCATTAAATATGAAATATTAAAGTCTCCCACTGAAGGATAAAGATTAACAGATTAGAAAAACAAACAATTGCTCTTCTGGGCATATACCCCCCAAAATTGAAAACCTTAGTTTACAAAGACATATATATTTCAGTGTTCATTGTAACTCTATTCACTGTGGCCAACTTGTGGAAATAACTGAAGTGCCCTTTGATAGATGGCTGGATAAAGAAGTTGTGGTACATTTACACAATGGAATGCCACTCAGCGATAAGAAAAGATGAAATACAGCCATTAATGACAACATGGATGAACCTTGAAAACATCTTATTAAGTGAAATAAGTCAGACTGAAAAAAAATCAAGAAACGACCTCACTTATAGGTAGAATATAAAATTGAAAGTAACAAAGAAACAAAAACTCATGGACACAGTCAATAGTTTAGTGCTTAGTTGAGGGTAGTGGTGGGAGAGTGGGAGGGAGGAATAGGAAGGGGGCATCAAATATATGGTGATGGAAAGAGAGCTGATTCTGGGTGGTGAGCACATAATGCAATGCATAGACAATGTAATGTAGAATTGTACACCTGGAAACTATGTAATTATTACCAATCAATGCCACCCCGATAAATTTAACAATTAATTAAAAATAAAAACAAACAAACAAAAGCTAACTATGTGTTGCTTATAAGAAACAAATCTTAAATATAAGAATTTAGAAATGTTTAATGAAAAAGTTTGGAAAATGAAATATGTACTGTGCAAACACTAAAACAAAAGACAGCTAGTTAGCTATGATAGTTTAAGGCATGTTTGTTCAACCCATGGCCCACAGGCCACATGTGGCCCAGGATAGCTTTGAATGTGGCCTAACACAAATTCATAAACTTCTTAAATTGTTAGGAAATATTTTGTGATTTTTAAAAAACTCAACCGCTATCATTAGTGTTAATGTTTGTGTGACCTGAGACAATTCGTCTTCCAATGTGGCCCAGGGAAGCTAAAAGATTGCACATTCCTGTTTTATGGTAACAAGAATTACTGAGTGGCATATAAACAGGTCAGTTTGCCAGGATATGTTCTAATTTTTTAATGTGCTTATACCTAATAACATGGCTTCAAAATATGTAATGCAAAAATTAACAGAAGGACAAAGAGAAATAGGCAAACCCACAATAC
Organism: Craseonycteris thonglongyai; assembly: GCA_004027555.1. Classification (NCBI taxonomy): domain Eukaryota; kingdom Metazoa; phylum Chordata; class Mammalia; order Chiroptera; family Craseonycteridae; genus Craseonycteris; species Craseonycteris thonglongyai. Next base: position 1,604 of record PVKE010022320.1, on the reverse strand, counting down.
AGTGGGAGATTTTAACATAATTTTCCCAATAATTGCTAGATAAGTGGACAAAATATCAGAAGATATAGAATATTTGAAAATATTAATCAACCTGACCTAACTGAGAAGTAGTTAATAGTGTAGTGCTCACAAGAACTGCAAAGTACATATTTTCTTTATTTTTCCTAAAATAAACATATGCCAAGAATAAAGCAAACCTTAATTTTCAAAAAGTTAAAATCTAAAGAGTGTACTTCTGAGCACTGAGAAATTAAGCCAGAAATTATTTATAAAATCTCTTAAAATCCTGAATATTTTGGAAAAAAATCAGTATTTTTTTAAAATAGTAAGTCAAAAAGGAAATCATAAGAGAGATTAGAAAACATTTTGAACAAAATGATAAAAATACTATAAATTATACCTAAAGCATTGAATAGAGAGAAATTTATAAATTTAAAAATATACATATAAATAAAATTTTAAAAATAAAGGCTGAAAAATTGAAAGAAGTTAGAGAAAAGAAAGATAAATGAAACCTAAGGAAAGTAGTCAGAAGAAAAGTGTGAATATAGGAGCAGATATTATTGAAATAGAAACAAACATACGATAAAGAGAATGAACAATGTTAAAATTGGTGTTTTTTGAAAGACTAGAAAAACTGATAAATTTCTGATGGGACTGTGTTTTCAGACTTTGGAGAATTATTGTTTGGGCCAAGAAATATATTTCCAAATCAACATTGCTGCTTATCCATCATCCTTTTTTCCTTCTCTTCCTTCATATTTAAAAAAATTAACATATATAATGTTAGAAAACATTACTTTTGCAGCCACCTGTATATTCTTTGCTTACTCAGCTTTAGAAAGAAATAACTTTTTACTTTTTTTTATTATAAAGTGATATATATTCTCATTGAACAAAATATAAATATTCAAAGAAAAGATTTACCATGAAGTTTTAAATTTCAGATAATTGCTTCTGATGTATATTTTTTAAAGCTCATTCATTTGCTTATAAATTTACATACATTTACAAAAATGTGATCAGTCTGTATTTTGTTCTATAGCCTTTTTTTTCATTCAATACTGTATAACTGTTTTTCCCTGTTATTAAATATCTATCTATTATTTTAATGACCACATGACCTAATTTATTCAAGTGTACCAGTTGCCTGTGTTTAGACATTTAGGTTGTTTGCAACATTTTTGCTATTATAAAGAGTGCTATGATAAACATTCTTGTAGCTAAATTTTTGTGCAAGTCACTGATCATTTTCACCTGAAAATGAAATCACTGAGAGGAAAAAAAAACATTTTTAGGCTTTCTATATTTATTGTTAAACTTCCTTTCAGAAGATTGTGCCAAGTTATCATCTCAGGAACATCAACAATGTCTGAGTATCCATTTCCAGTACCGTTTACCACATTAGGCGCAATCTTTTAAAATGAGCTTCACCTAATTATCTTAACCTATCCTGAAAGTGCTGAGTCAGAGTTTCTAAAGGATGATAGTTATGGGAGAACTTTGCAATATGCCTTTCTCTGGGTGGATAGCTCACAGAAGGGGCCGTAATTAGAGTATGGATGTTCCTGCTCAGTGATTTCCACAGTTAATTTCTAAAAGTC